>WYDI02031259.1:0-15778 GCA_009867235.2 Psittacus erithacus | reverse complement strand
AAACTCCATACCTCAAGCTCCTTTTCACTATAATTTTATCATAAAATATGCTGCTTAGTATAGTCAGGAAGCAAAGAGTTTATTTTCATTTACATGCTCACACACCACACAAAATGTGACACAGAAGAAAAGATAATCAGTAATCCAGGTTACCTAAGATCCAACCTAATGTGTATTGAAGCTATAAATATAAACACATGTAATAAGGCACTACTACCATAAGTATCCAAATTTTTAGCTGCCATAGAATGCATGTATAGAACAGTTGAAACCTTCTCTAGAAAATCACTTTCATAATAATCTATTTCTTCATTTTGCTTTTGTAAAATGAAGAAATAGATGGAATTGCTTAGTGAGGGAAGAAAAAAGGCCTGAAAAAACTCTTGTTTGCATTCTATGTGAAGTACACAAACCCCTGATTTTCAGACTTGCACCCTCAACTTTAAGTTTGCACCCACCGACGGCAGAAGCAGATGGAAGTGGAATTATCATCACCAAACTGGTTGTAGACTGCCTGTAAAACTATTTCCCTACAAAATCTAATTTGAGAGCAAATTTTCAATAGGAGAACAGTTTCAGAGTATTATGCCCTTCTGGACATTTGATCACATCAAGTGTCAATGTAAGAGCTAACCTGTTCTGAAAGTCCGATTGTCTAATCTGAGGCTCTGCATTCTGAAATTTACCCCAAGGGTACTGTCAAGCGAGCAACTTCAGCGATAAATGCACACAGTGTGAAAAAAGAGAAGTATTTAATAGCCTTAAGAGTAGTGCCTTACACCTCTGCCTTACTGCACCTGACTTTTGCACATGGCAAACCACCTTTTAAGTCCAGTGAAGAGGAGTAATTTGAGGCAGGGAGAATGGCTAGCTCACTTTTCCACAGCAGGAATGCTATAAGTGAGTTTGAAAAGCCACAAGAACACCAGAAGAAATAGAATATATGAAGAGAAACACATCTCACCATTTTTCTCTATGCACATACATTTTATAGAAACTCTTGTCTTTCTTTCAATCTAAAGCAGAATTCATCATATTCAGATCATTGAAAAATATGTATGAGATCTTCAGCCTAGGCAAAATGTCCTCAGCACTGTATCTCTCACTTTCATTCTCATTATTATTCATGACTAGGAGGGAAACATGATGGTCTGCAATCTGCAAATTTCTTTTAGAGCACAAACTTAAGAGGCTCGGTGGAACTGATGTGGAAATACAGTAACAAGTCAAAGCTGTAGATGTATGCATATCTCTTCTGTACGTAAAACTGGCAAACTGTACAAACCTACTTGTATGATTGTCTTTAACACCCTTTTTACAAAAGAATGAATTTGTGTCGTGTGTGTGTTTTCTTTTTTTTACCTAGTTTTTAAATAGTTATTAAAAATTAAACAACACTGGAACAAACCTTTTGTGATTATAGCCTTCATTCGCCTGCAAAAAAAAATGGATCTATAAATTTATGTACCATTGTAGATGTAAATTACAAAATTTTATATTCAACTATATTAAAACATCTATTCCAAAAATGATTACCAGTTGTGAAAAGCAGACAGGCTTATCACTTGCTGTCAGTTGTTCATGTCTAGTTAAGCAATAATGTGCTAAAACTGCTCTTTTGTTTTGTGTAAGAATTTTGGCAATAGAAGAAATGAACACTCGTTTAATAAAAACTCAGGCTGCTTTTTGCTTTGATGGAGGAAGCAGCTGCCTGTTTTCATTTGCTGCAGAGCAGCAAAACCCATCAATATAATAAGCAGCTTAGATGCATCCATCCACAGCATCTGTAAGGATATAGGGCTATTCGCTCAAAACCAATCCTTGGTTTAATTTTAACAAAGATGTGTCTGACATATTTGAAAATACATTATAATAGGGTTTTGAAATACTAGCATTTTCTCTTTTCTTTTTAAATACTTTTCACAGATTTTGAAAGGCAAGTATACATGTTGGAATGATAGAAATTATAAAACAAATATTACTATAGCAAACAGCAGAACTAGCCTAAAATGCAAAGATGGAACATTAAGAGATGCCTCTGGTTCACAGACTATCCTGTCTCTTGAAAATATAAAAAATAGTCTTTCAATCTTTTCAGTGACAGGCTTTTTTCACCATAACCTAGAGCAGAGAAAGAGACTATAAATAAGTATCACAGAAAAACACTAACAAAACTGCAAAGATCATAGATACAACTGTATTTCCTGAGATGCTTTTCCTTCCCTCCCTCCTGCTTTGTTAAATGTAGATAGATTAATATTAATGCTCGTTTCCAAAGATACTTATCAAATTGTTTTCTCCTATTGCCTGAAAGCAATATAATTTTGTGCTAAGTTTCAGCAGTGTGAGTTTGTCCCAAGTGACAACTTCTAACTGCAGTAAAAATTTTTAACTAAAAATAGCTATAGGACTTGCATATATAATTACAAAGACAGGAAGAGAGAGATAAAAGACCACCTGAGATATAAACCATAAAACTCCATTCTCACTCTAAAAATGTGATATGGCACATTTATATTATTAGAAATTCTTAAAACATTATTATTTTAGTGCTGTTTGGCTTTCTAAGACCTTTCTAAGCTGAGCTTTTAGATGATTTGCACATTAACTGAGAAGTCAGATAATTCTTAATCCTCCTCTTTTTCAGATCCAATAATGGATAAGGGAGCATCTTAGCATGATCAACTAGCAATCTGCCTAGCCTGAGTGGTAGTACACCTGAATTTAGGATTAGTCACCCTGTTTTCATAATATCTGATTTAAATGAGTGCTCATTCTAGGAAGTGTAGAAAAAGAATATTCAATGGTCTTTGAACTGTACCATTTAAATACATAACAATAAATTTTAAATGCACACATATTTATTCGCTTCACAAACAAAAAGCTATGGAGAAATGAAAATTTTAAAGAATCAGGTACAAATAGTTGGATAGTTCAGTTAAATAACTGCTGTTTTCAGTATTCACAACAGCTTATAGATATAATCAACCATCTATCAGTTTAGCCTTGTATCTCTATCTAGTCAATTCCAATATCCTAATTTTACTTTTCTCTACAGATCAAGTGAAGAAAGTAGTTGGGGGGGGGGGAGTGTTGTGGGTTTTTTTCTTGTTCTTGTTGTTTAGGGCTTTTTTTACAGATATATCATGCACATAGAAGGTAACAAACCTGTAGATTAACCCTGGTTACTAATACTGCTTACATTCCTCAAACATTTGATACAGAATGTGGAAGTTTACATAGCTGATCTATGCACTCTTACATAGTGCTCAAAATAAAGCGAAATTTATTTGGGGGATTTTGATTGTGTTCAGAAGTGTTATCTAGAGCTTGGAATTCTTGTATTTGTTTGGGGGGTTTTATTATTAATTTTTACCACTGAATTAACTAAAGAAAGATGGTAATTTTTTGGTCCTAGTACTTTTTTGGGCCTAGCAGCTTCTGATTCAGTATTTTTCTCCTTTATCAAACTCTGTCATTTTACATAGTTTACCAAACTATTAGAAAGCATCTGCTCTGTGCTGCCGAGAGATACTAATTGTGTGCAAGCGGAAATAATAGCTGTATGCACAGTTCAGTTTGAAGGCTCTGGACCATCTTTAACAGTGTACCTCAGTGCTTGAAACTTCACATAACGTCAAAAGGTGACCATACATCCCACATACTCTTGAATGAAATTGTTAGGCCACCATATTCAATGAGCGTTGATTCTTTCTTCAGGGGTATCTTCAACTGGTGCAAAGTGTGTAGTTTTTATGTCTGCCCTACTGGCAACCATCCTGCAGCAAGTGTCCAAAATCTCCCTACATTATTGAACATTGTTTTCACCTCTCACATGGGATTAGATTTAAAACGAGTTCTTTAAGTGAGAATGCTGCACAAGATGAACCACTCTTAAGTATCTCATCTATTTATAGATCCACATGGATCTGCATTCCATAAAAATTTTGACTGTAAGAGTTAAGGCAAATGCTATCATTTACAGTGAGAGAAATTAAAGTCTTTCTGAAAGGCCAAGGATTCCATAGACACAAAGATCCTTCATCTTCTTCCAGGTCAGGTTTGACATCTATTGATAGGGCAATACAAGAGAACTTACACTACCATTGCTCATGGCTGGTTTTGCCTGCTCTGGTTTCAAGAACCATAGCTGTTGATCTGGCACTTTTCATTGTCACTAAACAGAACAGGCCAGATCTTCATCTGGTGTTATGCCAGTGTATCCCAGCTAGTGAACCAGCCTTGAATTTGAAACATTCATGGTCTTTCTGAGAAACTAAGAAGCCCTCATTACATTAGTATTTGCTAGTAACACTGCTTTGGATCATTTTGTAGAGTCAATTCCAAAGGTATCCTTCCCAGGAAATCAATGTTTCAGGATACAAAAGTGATAAGAGTAGAATTTAGTCTCCAAAGTGGCCTGAAATACTAACAATCAATTTTCCCTGATTACTTTCACATTTCCCATGTTACTGTAATAAACTACGACCTAAATGACCACATTCTTATTTCACAAGGTATAAATAATGCAAAAGAGCAACACAGGTGCTACAAGAACTCTGCTGAAAAATGCTGTAGAGCTGTACAAACACTTTTTCACGCACTGACACAGAAGCGCTCTTAGGTCAAGAATAATTTGCTTTAACTAAGATATACAGCTTAGGGATTTACGCTATTTTTCAGTGTTGAAAGAATGTATTTCAGAACACCCACTGGACTGAGTCTCAAAAATTAAGCAAATCATTAGATCCAATTTAACTAAATGAAAGCATGAAAGAGCATATGAGATAACCTCATAACAGTAACCGCATAACATTATGTTTAGGTTTAGAATTGGTAGGTCTTGAAAGACAGTTGATCAAATCTCTAAAGTGTTCTCAGACTCAGGAATCGCTCAGTTGCACACCAGCACAGAAACTGAGACCCATCTTTTCACACTGCAAGTTGAGTGGAAGACTTTTGCCTTGTGTGCTCCATCTCGTGGTGACCACAGACCCTTGGATGACCCTAGTATTCTTCCTAGGGAGTAGCAAGATTTTACAATATCTAACCTGGGTCACTTTACTCTTTGAGACACATCTTTACTAACAGCAAAGCCAACAAAGTCATCAGTTTCTACAGCATTTCTTGCACAGATAGACCTTGAAACACTATGTTAAATCTGCGTGCTGAACTCCCATATTAATAAGTACACTCTTCAATACCTAGATTATGTTTTTTCTTAATGAGTTTTGAGCTCAGACTTTAGAAATGGAGAAGCAAGTGTATAATCTTCTGAAATTCAAACATTTTCCTTAAGGATTAAACATATTGTGACACTATTTTCATATAGCTCTCCATCAATAAAGTATTAACACTGTAATAATGAGGAAAAACACTTATTAAAAAAAGCAGATGTATGTTGTCACTATATTAATTAGCAGTTAACAACAAATTTTACCACTTTCTTCTTGTTCTCTTTTCCTGTTAAGAGTTTAGGCCATAATAATAGACTAATGTCCTGTTACTTCTGGGGAAGGCAGGGGTGTTGAGGAAGAAGGGATCATGAAATATATGCAATTTTCACATATAACATGCTGTTGAAAATGTAATTCTCTATGTGTTCTGTTCTGAAAACACTTCCTATATTCCTGGATTGTCTTTGCTATCAGGAGCAGGATTGAAATCTCCACTTTAGTATTTATCTGAGGCCGTGATAGCTCAGTTGTCTGCCTCCAAATGCCAAGATAGGGAGAATCTCATCAACTGGAGACCAGCTGCATGATGGGCAGTTAATAGATATATCAAACCTTAGGATATATGCTAAGCTGAGGAGATGATTGGTCGGTTGATATACTGATTGATTAGCATAGGGAGAATGGGTTTCTTCTTGACAACCTAAGATTATGCTTCAGCTAAGCTCAAATTGCTTACACCTCTTCTATTGGGTTTAAAATTACAGTCCTGTCATCTAAAATCTCTCTTCAATGAAATTTTTACCATATATAAAAATTAAAGGGAAAAAGAAAGTAGGTGCAATGGATAAGAGTAAATGGAGTAGATATATTTCACACTATTGCTGTTGGTACCACTAGAAGAAGTTGGTAAGTAAAACCACTTGAAACACGTTACATATTCTGTACACTACTATGGAGCACTTTACAATAATTTAGAAGGGGGGGGGGAGTTCAAAATACTGCAAAGGAATCAGTGCTGATATTATTGTTTTAAAAAAACTACAGTAGTTATTAAGCAAGGTAATTACACGGTTGTGACATGACCAAAACATTTTTGTCCTCTTTAGAGGAATTCCCTAGGTTTCATAGAAATGTAGTTAAATTATATTATACATATCAGGGAAATATCATATAACTGCAACAGAATGCATCACCTCGCAGAGAAAAGCTTACATTCTGCAAGCCACAGAAGTAGCATACATACTTTTATATTTTTCCTTGAGAAGCCCAGAATTTGTTTTCCCAAGCAAGCAGATGGAATTGAATTTTATTTACAAAATATTTTAGACTGTGTCATCAGTAGGGCACGGACACTTAAAGAAAACACAGTATTTTAAAAAATTACTATACCGTGTAATTATATGTTGCCAAAACAAACGCGTTTCTTACACGTATTATCTGTTTAATTCCCAGCATTACATGTTGGTCATAATACTGGGCTTTGTCAGTTGAGAAAGATACAAATGCTATTAAATAAAACATAAAAAAACCCCAAGTTTTTATTATGTTTAATTTGATACTAAGAAACACTTCTCTGCTTGAGCAAACAAGAATTTAGTAGTCGTGTAACAAAAGGAGAGTAGCTCATCGAGAATGTTGAAATCTGCGTTAATAAATAGGACTGGGTTTCTCAGATTTTTTTCTTCCCTTTCGTATCTGCTATGAGCGGTAGGGGATCAGCTGCAACTCAAATCCCCAGCTGAACAACCCAAATACAACTGAGTGAGCAGACTTAAAACAAGGCCATTTATTGGTGCCTGTTATGCAAACAAAGCATCCAAGTCTTAGAAACAGATGTCAACTGAAGCATATGCTTACTGTAAACTGGAATTTGATTCTCTTTATAAAAATAGACTTAAATGGGCCTTCAGAGACTAGGCTGCCTCTTGTTGTATACCATTGCCGAACTTGATTCAGCCTTAAGCTTTTTAAAAGATGAATAGACTGATATCCAAGGGCAAAAAAATAGAAGTTAAAAAATTAAATGGGAAATAAATGATAACGTATTGGAGCAGTTCCCAGAAGCAATTTTACAGATTTTCTCTAAAAACACAAGACAGGAAGTTCAAAGTGCAGCACAGGTCACCTATGGCATGTCGAGTTATCATTTTTATACCACTTAGGGTGAAAAAGGGACTTCATGCTCAAGTGGCAAGTTTAGTACTCTGCTTTTTCTTCTTCCTTTTTTTTTTTTCACCTCTTCTGACATCTTGATGCCTTTTAAATGTCACTTATTTTACATGAGGCAGTTGGTGGAGACATGAGTCAACAGCAATCAGAACCATTATCCCCTGCAGTGAGCCCTGGTCCTAATGCATTATGACACCTTAGCTGGCCAGCCACCGATTTACCTTTCTGCTTCTTAGGGAATTAAGTGGCATCATGTGAAAATGGTTGTGATATGAACAGCATGGGCATAACTGGTATTAAATTTACCTCTCAGCCTAAGTGAATTTTCCTCACATGTGACTAATCAAAATGAAAGCTGTGGACATGGGCAGATCTGGCCAGCACTTCTCCACCCCTGGGATTGGGGCTATTTTGTTTTATCTCTTTGTACAAGCTGGCAGAAGTTTAAAGTGAAGGGGATAATCCAGTGCTGGTGTCTTTATGAAATAACATCCTTACATGAAGAGGCTTTTAACTGTCTGTCGCTGTCCTCTCAAAAAAAAAAAAGAGCGTGACAATCTCATTTTGCTGAGCACCCTCCCATGAAAGGAGAAAATAATAGCCATAACAGCTATGGCTAGTACTGACCTTACATGATCCATTATCCACTAAACACTTTAAAAGTCAGTTTTACATACACTGTGGGGGAAATTAGAGAACTATCACAATCATTTTCACTTTAGTGAATTTGTCTTCTGTTTGAAGTCAGTCACTTGATATCCTCGCACATAACTCTCCGTATCATTCCAAAATAGAAAGAGGAAGTCTTGCTTTAAAAATCGATCTTGTGCAAAAAGGTGGGAAACACACCATACTTTTCCTAT
The DNA here is from genome assembly GCA_009867235.2 of Psittacus erithacus. Lineage (NCBI taxonomy): Eukaryota > Metazoa > Chordata > Aves > Psittaciformes > Psittacidae > Psittacus > Psittacus erithacus. Next base: position 7,569 of record WYDI02031259.1, on the reverse strand, counting down.
TCTGATTAATACAGATACTGACAGCAGTGAAACTCAATTTAGCATGAACTTTCTTCGGAGTAAATGCGAAATAATACAAAAATCATTATATAATTTCAAGTGTTCAACATCAGTACAAAAATATTTTTATCAATCATTTCAGCTGAGATAAGTAGGTGCCAAAGAAAGTGCAGGCAGAGCAATTACCATCCTGTGCAGTCAGAAAGATATTTATTCACAGACTAGAGTGACTTGCATTTTACTACAAACCAGCTGTGAATGTTACTGATAACAACGGCACTGCTAGATTTTCCCAAAGTAGTCTCTTTCTAACAACTTAATTGTATAGGACAAAACCACCTGAAGCATGAAGTCCTCTCCTACTTGCAACACTGCTCAACCTTCTGTGGCTGTGAGAATTAATTTCTAATATACAAGTTTTAGGCATTTACTCTTTGATGTCACTTAAAGTCAGTAGTAACCCTTAGCTCAAATCAGTGGCATTTCTTGTAATTTTGTTCAAACAAATGTTGATTATAAGATGTGATTCAGTGGCTCAAATTTTAAGATTAACCCTGTCTATCTGAACAGCAGTTTTAGATTTAAGTTGTGGAAGTTGTTCATTCTAAGCATGAAATTTGGCTATGCATTAGTCTATTTTTTTTTTATCCTATGATGGTTTTACTCTGCTCCACATGCACTTTGCTAAGTCCAGCCAGTGCTCAAAGACTCTCAACTTTCAACAATCTATTACTGTATGTAATGCAAGTTTGACCTGTGAAAAACGATGAAAAAATAACAGAAGAAACGTACCAAGACTTAATTATGGCATTTACAATATCAAAGCACATTTTTCTTATGGAAAGAGAGACACAGGAATATATGTATTTTCATCGAAATATCTATCTCACATATCATACTCATCTTTTAAGAAGCTAAACCAGCACTAACAAACACCATAAATACTCCTTACACTAATTTATAGAAATGACTGAAGATAAAGATTAGGAGAAGGGTTCAGATTTTTAATTGTAACAAACACAGGAAAAAATATTAATCATGCATGGAGATTGCCTGGGTAACCTTCATTTTATCAATGAGGCCACATAATTAAGGTCAAGTTAATGTAGAGATTGAAATTTAGGGAACACGTCAATTAAGATAAACAGGAAAATTACCTCTTCCTAAAAGGATTAGCCTCAAGTGGAAAGGTTTGTTCAGAAAATTGCAATCTATTTGGAAAGGAAAACGGATCCACAGTAAAGTTAAATCTGAAGTACCCAGGCTGGCATATTTTACATAAAAGAGTTGCAGGAAAAACAAAAAAAGAAAACAGAATAATTTTCTTTTCCTTTTATTATTTTCCTTAAAAAAATAATGCTTAAAAAAACATGGCTGCAATAGGCATAAAATGCTGCCTTTTTTTCCTTCTTTCTTAGTTTCAGACAATTGGACCTTGAAATCTTAACACCAACAGAAAGGCAGAAGGCACCCTGTTTACAGTGACATTATACATTAGCATTACTGTAAAAATATCTGGGCCAAATAGATAATCTGTAAATATCCACTTAAGATTGCCATGTATTTTAATCTAAACCCCAAGGATTATTATTTCAGAGTTTGACAAGAAACATGAGTGACAAAACACAAGCAAAAGTGATATTCTCCATTGTCTAGAGGGTGCTGTCATTTTGCATTAAGTCATGCCCACTTCAACATCTCAGAAACGATTTAAAAAAATAAAAGATTTCCATTAATTATATTCCTTTTTTGTTTTATTGATTTTGTGCCAATACAACAAAGAAATTAAGAAAAGTTTCAATGGAATATGAGAGTCTTCAGTAAGATGAGAAGACTGATAACCGTTTTGAGACATGAGACTTACAGTGACACTCCTTCGATACTCCCCACCAGAAATTCTGTACCTAATAGCTTGCTACTTCTAAACACAGAATAACAGAGTAAACAAAAGAAAGGTGGCAGATTTGATAGAGTCAAGCTCCACTGACTTGAGTAAAATTGTTAACAATGAAAACATGGCACTGGGATAACAGTTTTTCAGTGCTTATCTTGAATGCTTTCTATTTATCACCTAAAAGTACATCAGGGAAGCTGGGTTTTTTTTTTAATTTACATATATAGTATCACCAATGTATGCATATATTTGTTTCTATCCTAAAGTCCTTACAGGAAGCAATGGTTTGTAGAATTATTACTACTAGCTTCTTCTTCAACAACTGTACCTCCAAAGTAACTTCCAAAGCATCCAGTGGAATTTACTTCTTTAAAGCTCCTTGAGGCAGTCACTGCTCTCACAGGTCTGTCAGTACCAAAACGCCCAAGACCAGCCTGACACAACCAATGCAGTCACAGCTCACCTTCTGTCCTGGCTTTTCTTTCCACATGAGTAGCTCAAAAGTGTTACACTGCCATGACCACTGCAGTGCCAGGTACATTCACTCCAGCTCACAGTCACAGCACAGGAATGAACCTAGTGTGTCTGCTTACAGATTTGCCACCTGACTTAAGTTTCAACTGATAACTTATGTTTTTTATACCATTCTTTTATTAACAACATTTCGGGATTTACATTCTGGGAATCCATGCCAGCTTGTCTGTATAAACGTGTTCTGCTTATTTAATGACAATTGCAAAGGTTCAGCTTGGGGGTTTTCTCTGGGTTTGGTGGTTTTGGTTTTGGTGGGGTTTTTTGTTTTGTTTTTGGTTGGTTGGTTGGTTGGGTTTTTTTTTTAAATTTGCTGAATATATACTATAACATAGACTATTCTTTCTGTTGAATTGTCAGGCACACTATAGGAATTTCAAACTCTTATCCTATAGCAGGACACTTCATGATGATCGCCTCTACAGAACACTGAGGGGTTTTTAATTCAAAACAAAGACTAATGCAAGTACTTAATATCAGCAAAGCAGCCATATTACATTTCAATATTACTTTTTTTAATTCAGCTGTAAACCACTGAAACAAACCATTCCAATAAAAAGCTATTACTGACCATGTATTTGGGAACATATGTGCAAGAGAACACATTAACATTGCTGCAATATTGCTTATTAGGGCTACAAAACTTTCCTTTAAGAAAGAAAGATTAAATGTGAAAATATATGAAAGACAAACACATCTATGTAGCTATTGCTAAAAGGGCTGAAAAGGAATACCGGAAAAGGTACACAAATGCAGCTTAAGGGCACCATTCCAATTATCTCCTGGGTATTGTTGTACACCTTAGTTTTGTCAGGCATGATAAAGAGGAGTAATATTAGAGCAACCAAGCAGATGGTCTGTGGAACTAGATTACACACTTCAGACATAAGAGAGAAGCAACGCATTCAACCCTTCTGTTTGGACAGAAGAGCCGTCTTAGCCTGTCTGACCTATTAGCTAGTAAACTGGAGCGTATCGCCAAGCGCTATCATGCTGTTCCTTTAAAAGCAAACAACCTCACTTTTCATGATAGGCACTGGATCATTTTAAGAGAATGGTAGGTAATGTCTGCTGCATTAGACAGATGGTCATATCATGAAACCATATACAAGTCACCATGACTAAAACTCATATTCACTATCTTGTTAATTCACATAAATTGCAAAACAAAAGAAACCTATGCTGAATGCTTTTCTTAGTATCCAACATTTCATATATATGTACACATATATAATACAATTTAAACAGGTTACCTATTTTATTTGACATGCTTTTTCATAACCTAGTATTAATATTGCATATATAATTTTGCAGTGTGAAAATTCTGATTCTAATCTCACCTTGCTTTAACCTTTGCATAACTCCACTGACTACCATGGAGCCAATGATAAAGTAGAGAACTGATACTTTAGATCCAAGAATAGTATGTATCCTCATTAGCCATAGTAAGCTAATTACCAACAGAGAATAGACTAGCATTCTACCAAGGCCAGGTTTTACTGTGTGTTTTCCAGAATATCTGTGGGGTTTTTTTCTGTACAGGTTTTAGAGCAGCTAAAATTATAACTGCAGAATGTCATGACTCCCTTTGCAGTACTATGCTTGAATCTCTCACTCACACTTATACAAGAAAACAAGGGAGATGCAGTCAGTCCCCCTGGCAGTGGTCAATAAAGGCATATCACCCCACAAAATTGTGTATCAAAAGATCTGTATGGTAAATATTCCTACCAAGAGGGCTGCCATAGAATTGGAAGAAATATTACAAGAACTGGATTGCTGTACCTTGCTTATTTCTGATGCACATTACAGATATTATTTGGTAATAAATTACAATTACTTAGTCATCAAATCTACATTTTTTTAGACAATTAACGATTAATTAACCTTTCTCTAAACCAGTAACAAAATGTTTCCAGCAAGCAGGCCTTTTCGAGTTATCTCTACATATGTTTGCACGGAGAGCTGCTCAAGGCTAGAGATGGACTCCCTCTCCCACAACTACAGACAGCATGTACAAGCCCAACCTATCCTCCTGCTTACTTGAAGAATATGTAAGATAGCACATTTCCTATCTGCTAGGCTGCTCTCAGCCACAGAACTGCAACCAAACCCGGCAGACCAGGAATGATTTCAAATTGTACCTGGAGAGCTGCTGGTGAGTAACTACCACCTCCTCCCTGCACGGCAGCACCTAGGTACACGCTCCCTGTCAAGCTGACCCCAGGCAGTACTGTCAACACAGTGACAGATGCCAGGAGACAGGGCTGAAAAACTTCCAAATGAACAATTCTATGTCTGCTGCACTAAATGCAGCAGAGTTCCTGGACACTTTCCTGGATGGTTTAACATTTGGAAAAAATACAGATAGGAAACTGTGCATTTGTCCAGAGTGAAAATATCCGTAAGTGAAGTCAGAGATACACACTCTGCTCTGCTGCAGCACATGCCAACTAGCAGAGATCTGCTTTGTCTTTTGATCCCTTGCCCCCTTGCAGAAAGCATTGTATCCTGTGCAGGTAATGAGGGGCACAGCTCAGGAAAGTCCCTTTGTGTGTCTAAATGGTGTCTAAGTGGTTCAGTGTTCTTCTGACCAACAGTATCACTTGAACTAAAGCAGAAGGGAGAGAGGGAAAGGGAGAGCAGAGGGAAAGATTTCAGAGGAGAAAGGAAATGGAATAGATGATGGTGCTTATGGATCATGCCTTGAATATCAACTGATAAATCACAACAGTGGCCTGGGCTGGGTTAAATGAAGAAAAGAAGAGAAAGGGAGAATATAATGACATAAGAAAGAAAATATATTGTGATTCTTGAGTGTATCTTCAAGTTTGATGGATTACGTGTGCTGGAGGGTTCCCATGGGAACACTAGTATTTCTCTCTGGATACCTGAACAACAAACAGCCCCTTGCTGAAGTCCATGGAGTCTGTATGTCAGAGTGTATGGCTACTCCTAAAGCCTGCTCAATAGTGCCAAGAAAAAAATTCCCAAAGTGTTTTGCTTAGCTACTGAGTCTTTCAGAGAGCTGAGTTTGAAAGAGCTCTTCTTCCAAATGCAGCATTATCAGCCACAGGAAAGTCTTGCATTGACTCTTTCTTTAGCACTCTAAATAACATACAGGCCTTATACCTTTGGCACATCTGTGGATTGAAAGTTGTATCTGCTGTGCAGAGAAAGTCAGCTTTCTACAAGCTGACCCTTTGGATGTGTGACAGCTTCAAGTTCAATTTTTCAATCGCAGCTCCCAGGGAGCTCAAGAGAATCACGGAATCCCAGACTGGTTTGGGTTGGAAGGGATCTTAAAGCTCATCCAGTTCCAACCCCTGCCACAGGCAGGGACACCTTCCACTAGACCAGGTTGCTCCAAGCCCCGTCCAACCTGGCCTTGAACACTGCCAGGGATGGGGCAGCCACAGCTTCTTTGGGGACCCTGTGCCAGCACCTTACCATCCACATAATAAAGGATTTCTGTCTAGAATCTAAGCTAAATATGCTCCCAAAAAACAAACAAAAAAACCCCAAAACCCAACCCCCCAGACTAATGAAACTACGCAAAAGTGGATTTGAATATCCAGTTCTCAAGAGTTATTGTGTATGAATGTAGAATTAAGAATTCTGCAACCATTTTTAAATCTGTAAGAAAAATGTTGTTTCAAGACATGAAACATAATTTGGATTCTTGCACAAAAATGTTAGCATGGAAACATTATTGATTAAAGTGGACGGCTGCCATAGAAGATCTGACTAGCTAATTGTATATGAATACACAGTCACTAAGAGAAAACATTTTGGTAAGATTATCTCCAAGGCCACTATCATTTTAATAGTCACTCAGAGACTACTGAAGAACCATTTTAAAGATTACAGGAAACATTCTCTATTAACTTTATATAGATTTACTGAAGAACACTGGATTGTAATTAAGACAACACTGCTGCGTTGCTTGCAAATCATATTTTACTACAACATGACTGATTTCCTCATCTATCTACAGAATTTTATAGGAGAAACTATAGTTCTTATTTTTCAGTGACTGCTACACAGAACTCTGTTAATTAAAACTGAACCTTGTTGTTCACGCAAAAATAAAGACATTTTGTCAAGTGTAAGCATTCTTGGGATCCTTTTGGTCCTTTCCATTTGCAAAGTGAATGATCTCACTAGCACTCAAATTGCATTGTTTCAAAGAATTTCAGAGTGCAGTTAATTAGATTCTAAGATATAAACCAGCTTTTAAAATATGCATGAGCAAAACTGAGTTTTAGTAAGTTATTACACATACAATTTCTTTAGGCTTCACTTTACATATGTCATTATTACCATGAAAGAAAAATCTTTGTGCAAGTAATAATAGAAACCCAGCTGTTTCTATACTAAATTTATGACCAAATTGATGACTGCTTTAATGGGGAAAGTCTGGCTCTAAATTCAAATCCAATTTACGTTTATGTAGAAATATGAATTTTTTCTAAATTCAAAAGAAGCTAGACCCAGAATGTTTATTTCATCACACTAAAATCATCAAGTACCATTACTCAAGCTGAACACAATGCATTATTAACACTGTTATTTTCTATTCTGCATACACGTAGTACACATTATTAAGCAGACTTTTAACCTCTAATACATCAATTTTGCCTCACTTTTAATGACTCTGTTCGTAAAGGCAGTAGTGACTATAGAAACAGATTTCATCATACATTTGAAAACTGCACATGAAACAGAGTTACCTGATATAAGGAAGAAAATTACAGATGTGACTCAGTTCATTGTAATCAGCCAAAAGGAGCTAATTCAGAGGATTTTTCACAGTGTATTTCTAAGGTATGACTTACATTTCCATAGAATTACTAACATGTGTGGACTTGGAAAATAACAGTTCTACAAGTTGGTATAGTGACAACAGCCTGGACAGATCTTACTATGCAAAGTTTACATAATATATTTTAACACTTGGGAAATTCTTATAGTGCAAAAGCACATGCTTATAAGTACTATAGGAGAAGAAGGCAGTGCAGCAGGAGGGCCAGGAGACCTCCATGGATGGATAAGGAGCTGCTGAGGAAACTCAGAGGGAAAAAAGAGGCTTATAAAAGGTGGAAGCAAGGACAGGCGGCCTGGGAAGAATACAGGGATGTTGT
>WYDI02031255.1:21802-38847 GCA_009867235.2 Psittacus erithacus | reverse complement strand
GGGGGGGGGGGGGGGGGGGGGGGGGGGGGGGGGGGGGGGGGGGGGGAGGAGAGGAGAGGAGAGGAGAGGAGAGGAGAAAGTACAGAAGATTCATGGAAACAGCAAATGCAGTGAGACTAGGAACACAGTGAATTATTAGTTGCAAATTAATCTTATCTTAAGGTCAGGGCAATCCTATATTTTGTAGATCATGTGAAAATCGATTCCTGTTTCTGTCAATTTGTTATTTTAAGTATTCACTGAATGAGTTAAATCATTTATTTTCTCCTGACACAATTTCATCTTTTTGACCACTCCTTACATGTGGGGTCTGACCTGGACAGAACAGGCACTTCCTCAGAGGCAGATTGACTGTTCATAGAAGCAGTCTCTCTTTGTCCATAGGTAGCTACCCGTGCTGCCATAAAGACATTAGGCATAAACCTGTGTGAAAGGGCTGTCTGTTCTTAGTTTTACTATGTTTACAAATTAAGAAGAAAAATATGAAACAAAAAATTCTCCATAATTCAAAGGAATACTTACAATAATATCTTTTCAATATAGTAATAACCTGTTTTACTAATGGACAAAGTTCATTTGATGCAGAAGTCCAAGATGGGGAGAATGAAGTTGGAGAGTGGGAAGGAGAGGAAGCATGCTGACTTATGAAATGAGTTGAAATAGGACCCAAGATGGCTGATTTCTACTCTTGTCACCTTTATAGGATTTCTTTTCTTTTTTTTTTTTTTTTATGTGTAATTGAGATCAAGAAAAGCATTTAAGTGAAGAAATGTACTGAATCTGCATGTGCAGACTTGACTCTGTTTCATGTACTTTTCTGCACAATAACTGATTAGATTGGATCTTTTACCACATATAAGGACTGCACAGATTGCACGAATAGCATTAACAGTCAAAAGCTATCGGGGGAAGTTTAGGTTAGATATAAGGAAGAAGTTCTTTACTCTGAGGGTGGTAAGGCACTGGAACATGTTGCCCAAGGAAGTTGTGAATGCTCCATCCCTGGTGGTGTTCAAAGCCAGGTTGGACAGAGCTTTGGGTGACATGGTTTAGTGTGAAGTGTCCCTGTCCATGGCAGTGGGTTTGGAACTGGATGATCGTAAGGTCCTCTCCAACCATAACTATTCTATAGTTCTGTGATTCTATGATTCTAATTTTCAGGCTTTATAAAGCACGTATATTTTTCTCATGTAAGCATATGCATCAGAGAGAATTTCCAAATACTTTCAGTATTATCTCACACAAAGTGCAAGAAGAACAATAAATCAAAAGACCAGTTCTGCAGATACCACCTGAAGTGTGACTTCTTGTATTTGCAGAGACTGCTTCAGGATATGAAGTTGATTTCACTTGATAATTACTCTTTGCAGCACAAGACTGGAAAAACAATGTTTACTGGCAGTAAAATCAGAAAAGGAGGTTAAAAAACAGATCCAATAATCCCTGCTGTGCACAGTTTTAATTTGCTAGTTTAAGAGATGGGCTCTTTCTGACAAGACAATGCAGTCCTACACATTTATACAGGAGCCTGGGAGTAGAAATACTCCTGCAGCAAACAAATAGCAGTTATTTTCCTTTGACAGAAATTTTTATCATTTGAACACACTGGGGAAGAAATCCCCAAAGTCAAATTAACAACAAGCTATTTACTGTTTAGAGTTATCAGTCTTTACCGGTAACATCATATGATCTGGTTTACTTCTCATTCCAGACTGCCAGCATAGCTTTTCTGCCTTCAGACTTTTTGGACACCGCCTACTAGAAGGGGGAAATGGCACCTACACATGATCAAATTTGTAATGAAAGAATGAAACCTGGTTTCTTTTCTTAAAAGTATCTTACTACCTTGAAAGTATCATTAGACACAGCTTTGTGTGGGGTGCTCTTTTCCTGAAATCACAGCCTAAAGGTTGCCATGTGAAAGACAGACACTTTAAGTTATATATATTTTGGAGTTTAATTACCGAAAATTCTCTGAGAACTAAACTTCAGAATAAATATATTTTGTTAGTCTATAAAACAAATATATTTATGATGTGTATCAGTATTTTCAACTTATGATTTCTGTAAACAAATCCAACTATTCTGACGTTGCATGAAAAACACTTGCAATCAGAATTACTGAATAACTTGGCTTAGTAAATTTAAAATTTTAAAAAGACTTAGTAAAATTATATGTTTATACCTGCATCAGCTCTGTAGATACCGTATGAATGAAATACATTAAGTTTTCGCTCATATGAGTAAACAGCTGCTTCCTTGAGACACCACAACATATATCATTCTTTTACAATGTCTTCATGGAGCAGTCTGGACTTGAAATATAAAGTTACCACTCCACTGACCTTTATAATCTATTTCCATCTTAACATTCAACTTTCTCCTCTCACTTATTTGTGACATAAATAAAAGTTAGTTTCTTTTTCCAGCTGTGTCAGTAGGTAAAATAAAAAAATATACCTACCTGACTAAGCTCTGTTAGATCATTTAGACTATCATGACCACAACATCCTATTTTACTTTAAAAAGTGCAGGCAACTTGTAAAAATAAATGTTTACTTCTATTCTACAATGACACTTTGAGGCATAGAGCCACTTCTGGTAGAGGAAACAAAAGAGAAGTCTTCTCTTTTGTAACTCTAAGAAAGCCCAAACTTTGGACTTCATTAAAAATGTATTCAGTTCTCACAGAATTAATATTGCTCAAAGCTAAAGTAAGGTGGCCTGCTCAAATACCTGATATTTTGACAATAGCACTTTTAATATTTATATTTCTTAAAGAAAATTAACCATGCTTCATTCAAAGCAGCAGGCTTATACAAAGTTACCTCACACTAGTTGAAATTATTCTTTTCAAAAATCTTTTGACAAATTTTGTTGTGATAATAGAGTTTAGAGAAAACTTAATGCTTCACAGTGGTAAGCACCACATCAGTTGTCTGTAGTATTCAAGAGTATAGGTAGGAATTTGGTGTTACCTCTATGGATTCCTCCTGCCCCGCTCCTTCCAGTTATGGGAAATCACATAATCACAATTACGGGTTATGAGGAACCACAGCTGTGACATGAATTTGTCACTGAGCTTCTTATGAAGTGTTACAATAGAATACAGTTACAATAGAATGAGGAAAACTCCTTGGGAACTTCTCAGTGAGGTACGGCCAATTCTTGTGCCAGCACAAGGCTAAACCCCACAAAACAGGAAAAGGTTTCTACTAGCTCACCTGCAGGGAGCAGGGGTTGGGGAGGCGGAAGGCAAGAAACTAAGATGAGTGCCAGACTTGACCAAAAAGAAGCAATAAGAAAGTACAGACAAGGACAGAGGAATAGGCAAAAGGACCACACTTCTGAATGGCAGCAAACTGTCTACATCAGCTTAGTTCTATGGGCAAAAGAGGATTCCTGTGTAAGCAACAGATGGCAAGTACTCGAGGACTGCTGTTTGCTGAAGTATGACAACAGTTCATAGTCAACACTGGCTAGAAAAAGATGTATTTCAAACTGTGGACCAAGTTCAATTTTCTCTTATTCCAGTGCAAACATGCAAGTTCATAAATAATAAAGCCAAATTCATGTACAGACTAAAAGGAAAAAAAAAAAAAAGGAAAAAAAATCTCTTAAAACCAAAACAAAAATGAAAAAACAAAAAGAAAGTGGACCAATAGCATAATGTTTTATAGCAAAGACAAAAGGAAAAATCTAGGGGCCGATACATGTAAACTGTGCCCAACTTGCAAAGATTATTCAGGTATTAATCACAAAGCACAAGAAACAGTCCAGATGGCAAAGTAAATACCTGCTGACAAACATGATTTGAAAAGTCTTCACTTTGCATTTCAAATTTCCATGCAAGCTTAGTAATAAACACATGATAAAATCTACTAACACTTCTGGAGCACTGGTATAAAAGGCAAATATCTGGCTGCTCAGATAACTTTAGAATGAGGTCCTGGATTAAGCAACAAACTAGCATAACAAAAATCCATAAACTGCTTTCAGCTTTCCCATTTCATTGTCTCCTGATCAGTTGCAGTTCTCAGCTGAATCACAGATGGGGATTTGGGGATCTTGCGTATAGGACCACATGAAAAGGTCAAAATAAGAGGTGTTTCAACATGAATTCGTCTACGAAACAGTCAGATCCTTCCCCTGCAAAACCATAACATATCCTGAGGACTTCTACCATCCCTGAGCTAATGTTTTTTCAGGGTCTTCTTCTTGTTTTCTTTCCTTAGCAACAGTGGACAAGTTTTTGCTTGTTCACTGGCGGCTGTTTCGAAAGAAAAACTGAAAGCATACAGAGGAATTTGTACCCGATAGGTTTTGAGACAACTGAGGAACACCAGATAGTCTAAGAAGTAGATCAGTACACGGTCAGAGGTTTCCAAGGGGAGCGCTGATGGCCAGTTCTTTCAGGCACCTTTGGGGGTTTTAGGCTTTGGACCCAGGACCATAAGGTCCCACTACAAAGTCCTTTCCAGGGAGCATCCTTTCTGGCTGGTGGATCCAATTATTATCAATGGGCTGATGTGGAATGCAATGAAACAATACATATTTCTTCAATAGCCTATTTAATAAGAAATCCTGGCAGCAAGTTGAAAGTAGATCATTTGAGAAATGTAACACTTTAGAACTTTTTAATTTACAGAGCTTAAAAAAAAAAAACTTACAAAAAAAAATATTTGTATGCAGTCAGAAAGACAGAGATTATATTGAAAAATTTCTACCAAGTAGCTTATTTGCAAAGTGTCAAGCATCAAAAACATCATCTGAGATCAGCAAAGACTTCTGGCACATCCCATTTCAGATAATGAAACCTTGTGTGACTTCTTTAAGAATATTATGTGATGCCTTGTTCTGTTTTCTAGCTGTTTTCAGACTATACCAATTTACACAAAAGTCATTTTCGTGGCTTTTGTTTCTTTCCACCAGCCACTCTGTGAAATTAGTTTTCAGCCTAAAGTTTGTTAATAAAAAATTAACATTTCCATGCAATTTTGTGTGGAAGAATCTAAAAAGTAAGAGGCTATTTTGTTGTCACCTGGTTGGGTGAAATACTTTTACCCTGAAGCATAATCGTTGTCAAGCATCTAATGGAAAATAGTAAGAAATGAATACTGTACTTTTTATGTAGCAAAACCAATCTTTGAACTTACCTGTGAAATTCTTTTCAAAACAGGGACATTTCACAAATAACTGGCAATAGCCTAAATAGCTAGGGATAAGAACTCTTCGAAAGAATAAGAGTGAACGAGTTCCATGGTTTTGTTTGTATTTCTGTTTCTCTTGCATTGCTGACTGTTAACTGGAAATATATATGTTCTTGCTACTTTACTGTTAAAAAGAGCAGAATAAACTATTGACTAAGTTACAGCTGATCCAGCGTCCACTGAGTTGTTGGACAATGTCCAGATGACATCAATGTCTGTTGAAACAGGTCTTCTGTGTCCACTGAAAAATTTCAGAACTAAAGTTATATTTGTCAAGTATACCGCTGTGGCCAAGAGATCACCACAGTTATAGCTACTTGCAGTCTTGTAAGCAAAAATTCTTCACTGTGAGGATGGGAGCCCAGAGAAGTTGTGGCTGCCTCATCCCTGGAAGTGTTCAAGGACAGGTTGGGTGGGGCTTTGAGCAACCTGGTCTAGTGGAAGGTGTCCCTGCCCATGACAGGAGGTTGGAACTGGACGAGCTTTAAGATCCCTTCTAACTCAAATCATTCTATGATTCTTTAGCTGACATGAGAAGTGACTTCTACACCTCAATCTAGGTGTGCCAAACACAGAGTCCAACCACAGCTACACAGTACATCCAGTGCATGTAAGCCAGATCACTTGTTCACACACACTGCATGTGTGATAAACACCAGACCTTTATTTTTGGTCCTTCCAAAGTGGAGAGGCCTGAGACAGAGCACCTTTGAATATGACAGCTGCTTTCTGGTAGCATCCCTTTCTCAGCATACAGCTACTTCATTTTCTTAAAACTTGCACCTAACAACTTAAACATGGCCTTTCACACATTCACTCAGACACAAACAAGGCACAACCAATTTTCGTTCATAAAGTGCCAGGATGGCAGAGACAGAAAGGCGTAAGAATCTTATTCAGGCAGACAGCTATTGAACCTGCCAGCTATTGACAGTTGCACAAATGTCTCAAGAGAACACACTACTCAGTTTCCGCAAAGAAAAGGGGTAGGTATCCTGCCAGTTCTAAAAGAAATTATAAGCTTGGCAACTCAGAGATTATAAGGTAGAACCCATGTCTCTTCCTGCTGTTTCATTATTTGCCGTCTTCTTGAGTTTTGTTCTGTTACTTAGACCTCCTCTTTGAAATGCTGTAGACAAGACTGTGATAAAAAGTACATTGTGCTGAATGTCCAAAATATGACTTTATGAAATACACAGGAAGTATTCTGTGCATAAATCCCATCTATAACAAATTAGCATCAGAGAGATTCCTGTATTACTAAGTAATACTTAAAAAAAAAGGTAACTTATAGCAGCCTTCCAGTATCTGAAGGGGGGCTATAGGGATGCTGGGGATGGACTGTTCATTAGGGGCTGTAGTGACAGGACAAGGGGTAATGGATTCAAACTTAAACAGGGGAAGTTTAGATTGGATATAAGGAAGAAGTTCTTTACTGTAAGGGTGGTAAGGCACTGGAATGTGTTGCCCAAGGAAGCTGTGAATGCTCCATCCCTGGTGGTGTTCAAGGCCAGGCTGAACAGAGCCTTGGGTGACGTGGTTTAGTGTGAGGTGTCCCTGCCCATGAGAGGGGGATTGGAACTAGATGATCTTAAGGTCCTTTCCAGCCCTAACTATTCTATGATTCCATGATTCTATATCTCATATATCTGTGCATTATTAGTTACCATATTTCTTCATGCAGAGGAAGACAGCCTATGATAGGTCATATGAATTATGAAAGGTCAAGTCTAAAGTGTTATTTGATATTTACTGGAATCCATCATTTTCTTTCAGGAAGAAACTAAAACAGATCAGTTTTATTCAGTCTGCTGAGTTCATTTTCCATCCCTTTCTTGTTCTGGGCCTCCAGAAATAATAAATTGGTTGCATCTACTGACATTTTTCTGGAAGGCTGATCTTCTCAGTCACACAGATTTTGCAAACATAATACCAGCTTGCATTTATATAGCTCATTTCATTTCAAAGAATCCCAAAACCTTTTGCAAATTTAATGTAGTGGAATATATACTCATCCCACACTGAACATGGCCATCTCCAGGACAGAGTACACTGTGTAACTGGCTAATACCAGTTTAAGACAGGAAGTAAGAAAGAATATTGTATCACTTTAAAAATTCAAGACAAAGTCTAACATGGCTGCATGGTATCAGTAAAGCTATGCACTTATCTGTTTTCTGATTAATGAAAGCTGAGAACTCTCCACAGAGTCTTGGAAAAACTCCACCAGGCATTGGCACTAAGACTCTATAAATGCCCTCACTGGGCAGACCAGGAGTTCTTTCAGTGCTGAAATGCTTTAATGCTTTTTTTCTGAGACTTTTAAGTGGCTAAAAAAGAGTTTAAGAACAAAGGCCTTGCTCTACCTGAAGGAGAGTCAGGGATTTCCTGAGCCAAAATAATGTTTTATTTAACAACCCAGCAGAGTTTTCCCTCACAGACTTACACTGTTCTTCATACCCATATGGTTTTCTGGGTTTTTTTCTGTTGTCTCTGACTTCTTGAGGACAGATGTCCTAAGCTAAATTTTAAACAATTATCACAGTGAAATCTCTCAAAGTTCACTTGGCATGAACCCCAGACCAAATGATAACTATTACCTACCACTTTTATTTGGCATCCCTTCCCTCTTTTATCAAAAGGAAGAGTGAACTCATTCCTTAATGACTTTCTCCACAATACTTAAGATTTTACAGGTCTCTATTATATGTCTCCTCATCTGTCTTTTTTTGAAAAATCATATTCTTTTTTTATTTCTCTGACTGTTGGCACTTGTAGCTGTGGCTGCTGCATGTTCGTGCAATCTTCTCCAATTTTAACACATTTTTTTACATGGGAAGAACTTGAATTGCACTCACTCGTCAGCTTACAAGGACCACAGGATTATACCCAGTGGCATAATAATAATTTCCACTTTGATTCTCTTTATTATTTAGCATGCTTTGAATAAACTTGAGCTGTGAGAAACCTCCCAATTATGAAGACAACATAAACATTTCGAGGAGCAGGTGTTATCCACTGTGGCACTGAAAAGCTTTCTGCCTCAGGACAGGCATCTGTCAAGACCTGCAGGTCCTGGCTCATCCCACACAGGATGCAGCACTGCCGTGAAAATAGCCAGGAACAGCACAGCTGTGCAGAAAAGGTCTGTAGTAAGACTGAATGATGGACAATGTGGGTTGGTAATCTCTGAATCTGTGACTGCTGCAGCTTGCGTGTGGATCAGACCCTGGAAGTCAAGAATAAGAAATGACTGTGAGTTTTCAGCCATACCACTGAGTTTTCTCCCTCTATATCTGCAAGATCTTTCCTATTTTTTCTTTTTTTCCCATGAACACATTTTTCACAGATGCATAATCATTTTTAGTAACAGTATTTATCACTTTCCAAAATGAAGAGATCACAGAGTACCTCAGGCATGTTTTCACCAAAGCAGTAGAGACACTATCATTTGTCTAATGATGTTATTTCTCTGTATATTCAAAATCGGTTACCCTATTTCCTTCCTTTCCTGCAACATGCTTCCTGCATTTTATACTTGTAACCATCTTGACGTCCACTTCTAAAACCCCATATACTTACATTTCTGATTTTCATATAACCCCATCCAACCAAACTCCTGCTCTTCAGGGTTTTTTTTCCCCAGCAATGCTGTCCTGCTTTTTTTTTCTATCTAAACTGCATTCCAACTAGCAATTATTTTAGTTGCTTTCCGACTTGACTGATGCACAATTCTAGTCCATATCCTGCCGCTATTATACAAAATTGTGTGTTTCCTCCTATACAATTAGTGGACAAATAAAAAAAAAAAGTTAACTTAAGAGCCAACTTCCCTCTCTTGCCTCCACCACTGCATGCTACCACGTAGCATTACCCCTTCTTTTATGCTTCTCTGGCAGTATTCGTTCCACGTTTAAGTACTTAAAGTATAAGCCAATTTGGATTTTTGGTGTTTGGTTCAGTTTGTGTTTTGGTTTTTGGTTGTTTTTTTTTTTTTTTAAATAGGATTTATGTGAACTTTGGAAATCACATTTTCCCTACTGAAAGCAGTTATCTCTAGTACTTCTCATTCTTCAGAAGAACCTCAAGCATAATGAAATGCAACCCTTCCATGATAAAATAGAATCCCATTCATGATTCAGTATTCAGAAGGTCAATTTTCCTAGTCGTAAGGACAGAAGTAGCTCCATCAGAGGTAAATGCTCGAAGCAGGGCACACGCCTAAATGCCAGTTATTTGGGAAAATGTGCAAGTTTAGGACTATTTTAATTTAATATCAATATTTTCACTTAGAAATGTATACTAGAATTCTTTGTATACTATTCTTTGTACAGTGTCTTAGACAGCCCTCTAACTACAGTACTGTTCCAACCTTAATACAACCATGTCCCATACTGTCACACTGGAAACTAAAACCTGTGGAGTACTAAAACATAATACTGCATGTTTTTCTTTTTAGAGTTCATTCTGTGGTCTAGGGGGCAAGGATATTCATCTAAGGTCCCTGTGACTAGATGAAGTTACACAAAAGACAGACCCTAGTCTTCCCAGTCCAACTGTTTGTGGGCCTCCATCTCATTCACCTCCAACCAACCATGCATATGTACCACCACTATAAGAGGAACGTGTTGAGGATGCTAAGGGAATGAGGATGTTAAGGGACATATTATCACAGCTAACATGCCCTAGGGACATGCACAGTGGTTCAGTTCCCAGATGACTATAAAATGAGCATTGTGCTTTATTCTTAGTCATTTCTTATTCAGGTCAGTATGAGAACACAAACAGCAGTATATTCAAATTTATTAGGGCAAAATAATCAATGACGCAAAAATGCGAAAACACTAAGAAAACAAGTTTCATAAAGAGAAATGCTATTTTCTAAAAACTTGAAAACTAAATACAAATTTAGGTTTAGTCTTGCATATGTTTATGTGTATATACTGGAAATGAAAAAGAGATACAAATGTTCTAAATAAATATTATGCATGTGCTTAAAGAAGGCAAAAAGAATAATTGGTATATTTTTATATGTATTCTTTGTGAATTAAAATGCTGGTTATCTATGGTACAAATCATAAATACCAATGGCAAATTGAAGGCTTATAGAGTTCAAATCCTCTAGTTTCTTTAAGCTGCCTGATAGAATTTCTCATATCCTCTTGCACATCAAATCTGTTGACAAAAATGAGAAATTGACTTGTTCTTATCTTCCCATCATAGGGAAGTGCTGGGGAAAGAAGGGAAGTGGCTGTTTTTGTTTTAGTATGTAATATGCTCATACTTCATGTCCCTTAAAATGGAAAACAACGTGCTGATGATAAGAATAGAAGAAAGAGAAACAGGTGCACTTGCTAGAAATTCCACATTCTGGTAATTAAATCCACAGTGTTGTCTGCCAGAAACTTCTTCATTCCATAAAATCCCTGACTTTCCCAGGTGCTCAAATAGTACTATACATATACAGCTACTATGGCACCATCTGCACAAGTAAGTGACTTTGAAGTGTTATTTTTCAGACACATCACAGATAAAAGAGGATGATTCTCAAAAGGAAAATATTAAGAACAAAATATATAGTCTTATCATATATCTGTCAGGTAGGGACACCACACAGAGCACCCGCTGCTCATCAGAACAAATTAATTCATCCTCAACTCTGAACTTGGCTGCATACAAATTAAAGCAGCAAACTGAGAGACTGGAATACTTTATAATCTGCCTGTAAAGGCAATTGGCATTAAAACTAACCACAACAATGAAACAAGGAGCTAGACAAGTGAAAACATTAGGGCTGATGGGGTGTTTGTATGCCCAGACTGCCTTTAAAGAGTGCTATTCATTACATTATCCCCTAAATACTATTTAGAAAAAGATTGACAGTTTTATGTTAACCATTTTAGATTAAACAAGTAACTATCAAACTTGCTTATCTGACAGCTCATGGTCACAGCTTGAATAAAGCTTTCCTTTTTACAATTTCAGCTAATCTTTAGTTTGAAGGAGAAGATTTTGTGCAAAGTCAAAGAAAATCACAAATTTCTGATTTCTTTTATCAAAATCCTAAAAAAAATTAAAAAATACTTGTATATAAAATCCATAACAGGCTTGTACTTATATTTTAAGATGTTCTTCACTTTGTCCTCAAAAGTTGGAGTTAATCAAGAGGGAAGGAATTCAAATTCATCCTCAGTACCTGAGCATCAATATGGTGAATAGCTTTTGAAACATTACCAGTCTACAGAACTAGGGAAAGAATTCAGATTAATCATTAATGCAGGAATGACCCAGCTTATTAACGGGATATATCTTTAATTCCTTATTGGCTTTCTACATTTTTCACAAGGGTGGGGTTTTCTATTCTTCATTGACTGCTACTGGAAGAACTGATTAATCTCAAGAGATGCTTCTCAAGCACCAGCAGAGTAAACTCTGACAACTCATAAACACAGCACAGATCTCAATCATTAAACGCAGCATGGAAATTCACTTTTTTAGGGGAAAATTTAAAATAGAAAACTGAAAAAGCAGTAACTTTTTACTTTGAGGTTGCTGAGATACTTCCACAAAACTAGTATTCCTGCTAAGAACAGAAAATAGAACAAATTTAACAGATTTAAAATGCAGCATGGTTTCAGTCTCCTTTCACAAAGTCACCTTCAAAACACTCATTGCCAGTTAAAAGAAGACTGCTAGGGCTACTACAGGTTTTGTAGTTATTTGGGATTAAAATCATAATATGGAAGAACAGCATATATTACCCTTATTAAATTACTCAAATAAATGCTATTAAACAACAACAGCAGCATTTTTATTGACTGGAGCAGCCACTGTGTTTTGACATAAAAGTGCATAAACAAAATCACATTTCTAATGCATCACATAAATATCTTTGAATTTCTGGTCAACTTGGGCAATGACCTCTTCACATTTAAAGCCTGCCTCTGTTTGTCCTAGAAGCCTATGCATTCCAAATCATCTCTCTTTTGATTACTTACATTTGCTTTGACTATGCTTTTCCTCATAGAATACTATTAATTAATGCTAATCAATTATTCCAGGTGAGCATCTGATGTTTTATTTCAAAGTATATGTGCCTCTGAGATTCCTCACTGGCATGTTGAAAGAAGCTTTCAGGTAATTATCATATTATAGAAAAGCGAAAACAAGGGGATTTTTTGCATTTCTTTCCTATCTAAGTCAATGTATGTGTGCCAGATCTGATGGCTCTTAAATCAGTTCAAAGATGAACATCATTTTGAAGCGATAGTATCATGCAGCTTTTTCAGGAACTGGGCACTAGCAGCACCTTAGTTATGAGAATTCATGAGTCCTAGAGAGATTTCTGATGCATAAATTACGAAAAGTGCACCATGTTTATAACTTTTTGTTAGATAGAAAGCTTCTACAATACACATATGTAGCTGAAGAACTTTAATTGGTTCATTATTTTTCATTAAAAGCATATTTTTAGAGCAGAAAAGGCAAAAATTATGTAGATGGTGCTGCCTCCAAAGTACTCTATACTGATTCCTCCTTTTTGCCTAAAATAGGTGGTTCTTCTCAGCAGAACATATGTAATTTTCAAAGCAATAGTGTGTGTGATTTCTTAGAAAGTCAGAGGTTTCTTACTCTATTTACACCATGAGACACTTGATTCAGCATTCCACCTCTTCTACCCCTTCACCTCCTCTCATCTTCACAGGCTGGACTCCAAAGGAGCTATTTATTATTTTGACTGCTAAATTAGCATATAGAGCCATCTGGCCTTGTAAGCCAGGACATAAGACACAATTTAATAAAGATTTTCCATATTAACTCCAAATTAAATCATTCCTTTGTCAGCAGTAAGTCAGCTGGCAATTTAGGTAAGTAGTCATTCAGGCAAATGAAGAGTTTACCCTGAATCATGTAAAATAAAGCTTCCTTATCTTAAACTTTTTGATCATTTAATTCAAAATAAACCCAAAACCTTAATAAGATTTTGAGGCAGGGCCAGGGGCTTTTTTGGGTTGTTTTTTTTTGTTTGTTTTTTTTGAGGAGGGAAGTAATTTAAATACATTTTAATTTGCAAAATAGATGCTATTTTATTCACTAGATATTATTTTCCATCAAAATATCACACATGGCAATGGTTATTACTGGTTGCAGGACAAACAGCTCTTTATTATGTCTTCTCAAGAGCTCTGCAGTCTTCTCCATCCATAAGATACCATTTGTTCATTTTTGTTATTATTCAAACAGCAAGAGCCAAGAGCAGTCTTACTGGAGTATTCTTGAACTAGGAGGTCAGCAGACTTAGTTTTAAGAAAGTGCATTTATCTAACTTAAAGGCATGAGATAGTATAGTTTCACAGCATACAAGAGTCTGAAAAATCTCACATACAACTAGAAAGGCACAAAATATAAAACTCCTCCATGACAATCAGAAATCCAGAGGAGCCTGATGAGAAATAGGTTGCCATATGGGTCAGAAGGAAGTCACTTATCAGTTAACATTTCTTGGACGAGGGAATAGAAAGGTTATGTTGAAGTTTTAAGCCATGAATCTTAATTCCTGGTTAAGACTATAAAGTCTAAGAAGTCCTAGAGCTGCCTTTTTTTTTTTTAAAGAAAAGATAAACAAACAAACCTAAACTAAACAACAACAAAACAACAACAAAATATATAAAGAAGCACTCCCAACTTATTCAAAGGAAATAAATGAATATTTGTTAGCAATAAAGAGGAAGCTGGTGTTTGCAGAATAAGTTTTTCTTTATCGTTGCTTCAGGGTTTTTCTCAGGCGGAAATGAAGCTACCAGACGTATAACCCAGGCTATACTCTAAATCTTTCCTGACTGCATTTCTTGTGCATAGCACCGCTGATAAATTTTGTCTTCCAATAAGAAACTTGGTTGTCAAAACATAGTCGGTTCCTTTGATGTAATTATGAAAGTGTCTATTAATGCAAGATCAGTATTGATTCAAAAAATCTGTAAGGTTGAATAGTGTTAACTCTCCTTTAATCACCTCTAACTAGAGCTACAGAGAACAACTAAGATACCTGAATTATGAAGTGTGGTTATACAGAAATGATGATGTCAACAAGAGCAACAAAAAGCTTCACAAAGGCTTTTGTCACATCTATATTTCATAAGGCAGACAGTTTAACATTAATTTTTAAATAGTTTGTGCTTGCCTTTCTACAGCATTTAGAAAAATGAATTCAAGTAGCAAATAGAGAGGTAACTCATAACTGCTTTTGACAACCCTAATTTTCAAACATCTGAGCTGGTCATATATGATAACTACTATGAGCAGAGCTGCAAGGTCAGACTGTCCAGATGCTACCAGCTTAACTGACAGCTTCATTGTCTTTTCTTATGTGTTGGTGCTTTTCGTGTGGTTTGTGGTTTGCTCGTTTTGTGGTTGTTTTTTTTTTAATTAGCAATTTAAATAAAGAATTAGAAAAGGCACTTCTTTTATACAAATAATACATACTTACACTTTACACATAACATATAAAATGTGTATCATATATATAATATTTTTGATACAAATATCTGTTTATTTTATAGTTATAAAAATCATTACAGCTGCTTTAAGCAGTCTTCTAAAATTGGGCCTGCCTATCTTTCTAAAAAAAATGCCAAAGTCTTCTGTGCCTACTGTGCATTTCTGGATAAGCAGTGTGTATATTTT
The DNA here is from genome assembly GCA_009867235.2 of Psittacus erithacus. Lineage (NCBI taxonomy): Eukaryota > Metazoa > Chordata > Aves > Psittaciformes > Psittacidae > Psittacus > Psittacus erithacus. The sequence continues at coordinate 23,953 of WYDI02031255.1, read as the reverse complement.
GGGGCAGCTGTGTACTTGCAAACTACCTATAAGTATCACATAAAAATTTCCCTGATGTTTTAAAACAGCCTTTGCCTAGAGTACTTGTTAAACTACTTGCATTTCAATTATCTATCTGTTAGAGAATGGGGCTTGGAAAGTCAGCTTCTTAGATGTAATTTCTGCTTTGCTGAACTTTTTTTGCCTGACCATACACATATTATTTATTCTTTCCATATCTTCTGTTGGTATCACAATAGAGCTGCAGTGAGAAAAATATTCAGACTTAAAGAACATGAATGGTATGGTATTGAACAGCAGTGATATGCACTTATAACCAATGTTGAACAATCTGTATATATTTTCCCTACTAGCAAATCAAACTAATTCTTTCAGCTATGAAATTAACTTAGTGACTGGAATTAAAAAGATACAAACACCACATCATCCACCATCAGCTGAAGAGCACTGTAGTAGCACATGTATGCACACAAATGCAATAGTGCTTTAGATTTCAAACCTCTGGATACTGCAGCCTTGTCAGGAAAAGAAGTAGAAGAAAAGGCTTTTCCTGGGAGCACTTAATTTTATTTTATTAGAACATATTCAGAAGCCAAAAATGCTACTAGTTCTTATTTAAACAATCTAAACCTCTCCATGTTGACAAGCAGCAGGACCACAGAAACTGCAAATTATCACTGCATGCTTTGCACAGTGTGTGAGGGATGCTTTATGTGAGCACCAGCCACAAGTCTGTCTATCACTAATCTAGACTAGGACAAATTATTTGCAAGACTAGTGATGCCGGGGCCAGGTGCAATATGGAGCATTTTGGGCAACCCTGAGATTTGCAACAGAGATGAGAAGAGGTATATATTTTATTCTTACATATATAAAAGAACAGATGAGCAAAGTATGCTGGCTTTAAGTCTGGTGAGGAAAAAAAAGTTATGTGATAAAATTGCCAGTATGTTTGATGAATATTTTACCTTTCTGTTCTGAAATATTTACAAAATACATATCTTTCACCAATTTCAAAGAAACAGAATTATATGGGGAAAAAAATTTGCTAAAGCTGTGTACTCCCTCTGAGAATCTTGACTTGATTGCATATGAACAAATATAAGTTTGAAAGAGACAGAAATAATTTCCTAAGCTACTTCACACAAAGCCAGCACTCACCTTGGTAAAAGCAAGCCTGAAGAACTACTAATTCTATCAATACCACTGCACCAAATAAGCATTATTTCAATACAAGCAATTAGGTAGGTAAATTTTTAAGCAGAATGACGGTGTTCCAGCTGAGCAGATATATGGCCCATGTCCAGTGAAACATATTGTACAACCAAGATGATCTTCAAATTTATTCCTGGTTTGGCCATTTCTAAACTTGTGCAAACCAGCCAACTCTTTTGGTAGGAAAATTAAAGCATTCTATGAAAACTTTTTATTTTGCATACATCCTAGAAAGAATAGTTTAAAGAAAAAAAAGGAGAGAAAAAAAGCAAAGAAAGATGATCTGTTTTTTCTAAGGAGAAATGCATCTGGGATCTACTAATTCCTCTGTTATTCTCTAAATCCTTGTTCCATTTTTATGTTTTGATATTGGAAAATCAAGGAAGGGGTTTTGGGAGCTTAAAAAAAATGTAAAACCATAAGAAGGTGTGTTTCAAAATTCTTTAATTTCTCTAAAATTTTATTTTAGAGAAAATATAAGTTAAAGTTAACAGCTCTACAGATAATTCATCTGCCATAATAAAACTGACATGACATAGCTTCATGACCTAATCAACACCTACATACATATATCCATGTACTTATATTTATCCTTACATGCACCCACTGTATTGCTCCATACTGAATAGATTATAAGATTTATTCAGGTGTAATTAAGTTTGCCTTTTTCTTGCTAACGGCAATACATCTGAATAGCTAGTGGAGTGTCAGTTAAAGTGGTGCAAGATCAAATCACAGAGCAATATCATTAATCTGGTGTTGTGGCTTAAACTTAGTCGTAAATTAGAAAAGCATGTAGCCTGCTCGTTCTCCCCCCCAACCCTGTCCTTCCCCCCTCCCCACTCCCGGAGGGATGAGAAGGAGAATGGAAAGAATGTAACTCCCACAGGCTGAGATAAGAACAGTCCAGTAACTAAGGTATAACACAAACCACTG
>WYDI02031255.1:0-19620 GCA_009867235.2 Psittacus erithacus | reverse complement strand
ACTTGTTCCAACAGTTCCATGTCCTTTTTATGTTGAGGACACAAGAACTGTACACAATACTCCAAGTGAGGTCTCACGAGAGCAGAGTAGAGGGTCAGGATCACCTCCTTTGACCTGCTGGTCACGCTCCTTTTGATGCAGCCCAGGATACGGTTGGCTTTCTGGGATGCGAGCGCACACTGCCAGCTCATGTTAAGTTTCTCATCAACCACCACCCTCAAGTCCTTCTCCACAAGGCTGCTCTGAATCTCATCTCTGCCCAATCTGTAGCTGTACCTGGAATTGTTCCGACTCAGGTGTAGGACCTTGCACTTGGCATGGTTAAAAAGAAGAGGTCACAAGCCAAATTGTAACAAAAGCATTCATTGTTAACATTAAAGTGACTCCTTTTTGCAGTTATTAAGGCACTTCAACCTTGCCTAATTACCGAAATACTCACTCCATGGCAGATGAGAGAGGTAGTTTATTACTCAGAAGAGCTTATGGCAAAAGCAGGAGCCGGTAAAATACCATAGAATTTGAACCCTCTTGAGCATTATTAAGTGTTTATATTTAAAGAATATACTTTCAATGAATTTTGAATGAGGGATGGGCCTGAATCTCACTGAAATTCCAACGCATGTTCCCAGAGCATTCAGAGGCCATAAAAAGATCACTTCTCTTTCCATAATTTTAGAAGACTGCTCTGAGACATCTATGCTTCTGTAATTCCCTGACCCCTCTTTTACTACCATCCTATCCTAACTTTTTCTTCTTCTCTGTTTCCTTTTGAAGGAAACACTGCTTCACGCTACATTTTTTCTTTTTAGAAATATGTGTGCGCACATTGACAATTTAGAAACCTGCTGGCTACAGAACTATTAAAATGCACTGGATCTGAAAGAATGAGAAAGCAACAGCAAGCACTGCTGTCCCACCCCAGAAAGGTCAGCCATGATAAATAGGCACTTAATTTCCAAAAGTTTTTTCTTTTCTTTTCCAGTTCTACTGCATCAGCTTTTTAAACTCTTTCAGCAGAGATGCTTCAGAGGAGAGAGGGCTATAGAAAGAGTACATTCAGGTAGTACTAAACTGGCATTACCATGCAATAGTGACTAATTCCAATACAATCTGAGGGATGTCCTCAAAAAGGAAGAAGTAAGTTAAGTAAGCTTTTTTCTTTTTTCTTTTTTTTTTTTTTTTTCCAGAAACTTGGAGCAATTTCTCTTTTTATGGCTGTCTCCACTTGGAAAAAAACCGAGGGATTGCAAAAGGAATGTACACTTACTCCCAGGAAGAGATAAATGAGGAGGTAGGTGGCTGGCAATAGCATCATATACACAGCAAATATGAAAGTTATGAGGAAGAAAAAACCTGTGGATATCTAAGAAAGACTTTTGACATTTGCTGTATTTTAAAGAAAATTGCTCCTTTATATTTCTATCAAATAGGTTTCCCTTAGTCTCAGAACTATATCCAATAACATGGGAGATTATATTCCCTTCCCTTGGCAGAACAAATTAAAGGCAAGGGGACATTTCAATGGAATCAAACACATGGCAGGCTGGATTCTCTATTGAAGATCTAGTACATACCATGTGGCTTTGTGAGCAGCATACTTATCCCCCGTATTTTCTTCAGCTGTAGGAGGAAGAGAGAAGTAAAAAGGCAGAGTTGTGAACACAGAAGTGCTGCGTGAAGGCTGGCAATGCAGCTTCTGATGCTGAGCCAAAGAACTAGCTGGTAGAGTTCAAAGCAAGTCAAAGACTGATCTTCAATTCAAGTTTTAATGCACGGATACATGAGTAGTCACAGTGAGCTCACAGATTCTTCTTTGAGAAGATCAAGAAGTCAAAGCTTCAAATGTATTTCCCTTTCTCTACTTAAAAATCTGGACATGCAAACACAACAAAATGCAGTGTCCTTGTTTCTTCCTTAGGCAGTGATAAATGATGGTCAGCCATCAGATAAATCATAGAAAACCTTCCTGTTGATAACCTTCATTTTTGTGTGGGTATTGTTTACTCTATATTGTTTTGTGTTTTATGAAAAAAAGAGTCAAATATAGTAAAAATAGAAGAAAAGTTTACAAATGGATTTGGTTTAAAAAATACATTTTCTTCACAAAACCTATATAAGCCTTGACTTAGCTTGTGCAAGCAGAGGCTTGCAACAACCCTTTCTACTACAAGGCTTATTGTCCATAATTCACTGCCTCAAAGATCTCCTCCCTTCTCATGCAGGCATTTGAGTGAAGGCATCATCTTAATAATAATAAAAGGTGTCAAATCTTATCGCAGAGAAATTTCATAAAGGTGAAAGGATGAAGAGTCAAGAGCTTCTCTCTTTAATAAAATATAATATTTTGTTTGTAGGCATTACATCCCTGGCAGTGTTCAAGGCCAGGCTGGACAGAGCCTTGAGCAACATGGTCTAGTGTGAGGTGCCCATGGCAGGGGGTTTGGAAGCAGATGGCCTTAAGGTCCTTTCCAACCCAAACCCTTATATGATTCTATGATTACCAGGTTTCAAAGGCAGAAATATTAAAATTATTTCTGCTAAGCGAACACTGATTAAGTGTGCATTGTCTTCTTGACAAATGCAGCTAGTCACAGAAGCTGTGTTTTCCCAGTTGTAGAACTGATGATCTACAAATGATTCCATATTTTCATTCAATTTTACTTCTTCCTTATTAGAAAGAAGAGAAAGCTGAGATAATAGCATTCTTCAGGGGGGGGTGGGGGTGGGGGGAAGTCTTCCAGACAAATACGATCATGGAATTTCAGGCATAATGCATTACAAACAGTTCTGTTGGGAGCAGCTATCACCTTCAGATCACCCTATGTCCTGAGCTCTGCCAATGTACAAAAGAAGTAGCATGCACAGGAAAACACAAACCTGCTCTCATTAGCGAATTAATACAGCAAATATATGAAGTTTTGTGACTTCTTTAAAATTAGCGATGGAAATCCACATCATTAACTTGGAATGGGATTTTCTATGATCTGTAGTAGCAGTCTTCAAATATGCATCAATAACTGTGAGGAAAAGCTGAAGGCCAGTATACAAATTTTAACCCCTAATAGACACAGCCAGCTAGATCACTAATAACAAAGAGTACACTTTTCTTCACTTTTCAAGCATGGGAAAATACATTCTAAGCAACTCCTATTCCAGGTAAGAGGAATATCCTAGCAAGACTACTACCAATAAAATGTTATCTCATTTCATTATGGGATGGAAATTTTAACACTATTTTGTTGTAAATGAATACTATTAGATCACTACCTGACACAGAAATGATGCTCATCCCTTAACCTGTATGTTGCTCTGAGGAATAGAAATATTTTTGAGCAAATGTAATGTTCTAACAAAGAATTTATTTTCACGGCACCACCCACAAACTCAGTTCATGCAATCAGCTCAGCTGTAAAGCCTCAACAAAAGAAAAGAAGGTGGGGAGAGGGGCTGCAGAAGAGGAGAAAGAGAGACAGAGACAGAGGAAACTGCCCCTACATATATAAGGAATTATTGAAGTCAGAAGCAATATTTAATGCTGAAGTCACGCTCAAGCTCCATTCTTGGATCTGGAAAAAACAGCTCTGAAATTAAAATGTATGAGACCATGAGAACTCAATGTAGTCACTGGGAAATGAAATTGCTATCTCTGTCACTTTTTAAACACAATTCATTTAATGCCTTTTTTATACAAAACTTGAAATAATCCCATCATTCAGTTAAAAGAATAAAACTACAGCAGTTACTGTAACTGATATTTTGCCCAGCTATTCCCAAAGGAATTAAAGAAATATTAGGAGTTTAAAAGTTCAGCAGCTTCATTACATTTCTGAAGCTGGCACAAAGTATATTTTTATCCAACTGACAGTAATTACTTCAGTAGTCACTTCAGGTTCTTGCACAATTCCACTACTGCACCACCGTTCCACAAAAATTTGCAGTCCTTACATGATCAGATCACAAAAGAATTGTCTCTTAGCTTCCAATGCCAAATATAGAAAAAGAGGAAATACATCAAACAGTTTTGCATCTAGTAAAGACAAGACTAGGATTTGCATATGCTTTTTAGATACTTCTCATCTTAAAGTCATGAGAAAAATTCCATATGGTATATGAGAGACTATTAAGAAATTGCTCTGTATTCTTTACGCAATTTGTCATCCTCTGAATGCTGGAGATAAATACGAAGATGTGCAGGAATGGGAGCTGTACTCCCTCTACATTTCCTGATGGGAACAAGTGAGAAAAAAAAAACAAAACAAATTTGATGCCACAATCAAGGAAGAAGGAAAGGAACTAATGTGCCCTATTCTTGTCAGATTTCAGTGCTATATATTTTAAGCAAAAGCAACTTCACCTAGGCTAGCTATCAGTAAACTATTCTGTAAAGATCTACTGCAGTAAATAGCTTCCTTTCCCCCCTCTTCAGGAGAAGTTAACACAGTTGCCAGTGCCTGATCCCACAGTATGGGGAAAAGAGCATCCTCCGTCAGCAACTTGGATTTTCCCACCATAAGCCTAATAGAAATCCTAGTTGGGATCAGGGACACATTTCCTACCTCCAACCAGCATCCTTCCCTTCGCTTGAGCAGAGGCTAAAACAAAAACATTGTGCTACAATCTACCAGGGACTGGGTGGTAAAAGCCCTAGGTGAGATCCCAGCAAGGCAGCCATCTCCAGCTGGCACCATAACCTTCAGGACCTGCCCCAAGACACCCAGGAGAGAGCCCTGTGCAGAGCAGTGAATAACTCTGCAATAAGACTATTGGAGCTATATATGTGGAGACTTTACTTAAAAATTGCATGACCTTCACAGTTAATTCTCCATACTGTACAGCCACATTATTGCATAAACAATTATCTGCTATTGTTTTAATAATAATTACTTATTATTACAATACTATCTATAATTATATATATTATAATAACTAAGACAGACAGTGAATTAAGGCTCTTACCAGCAGTATTATTCTATAGGAACCACTGAAAATAAATTACACTAACCCAGCTCAGCAAAATCAGGGGTTAAATACCACTCTTGACTCTGAATCCAGACTGGATCTGCTACAGATTCAACATTTCCACTTACAGAAAGACCACTTTACCTCATCAAACTCATCTTCTATTTAAGTCAACAAGAATATTAATAAGTTATTGTTGACTCATTTCCCAAAGGTGCTGGGAAGTGAAATAACCGTTTGACAGGTACTTTGAGATCATAAAAAAGATGATTGATTATTCCAATATAATTCCAATGCTCAGTGCTCACTCTGACCTGTGTATCTTATTTTATACAAATAAACTCATACAAACATATCAACTCTCTTTTTTTACTTATACCTTCAGTTATATACTGCTAAAATATATACGGCATAGTCTTTTCTTCAGGCCGTGTGGAATTGGATGATACAATTAAATGCAAGCAGCCAGGCAGACCAAATAGGCAGAGCTTAATAACAAGAGCAATCAGTATGTCATGCATGTTTGACACCAAAAGATCAAGAGAATCACTTCTCAAAAAGCATCTTAAATTTTTCCTTATCAGCTGATGAGTTTTATCTCTTGAGTTTTGTTCAGTATTTGGGTACTAACAGATCAACTAACCACCTATTCAACAATTAAAAAAAAAGCATTTTAAAAAGATTATTTCATTCTTTGACAGGAAGCACTACATGTAACCCCCAGAGGACTACAGCAAGTTTGTGCAGAATTATGGGGTTTTTAGCCAACACTTGTGACTACATCTTGAGACAAATTCCTGCTTCTGCTGAGCAGAAGAAAAGTCTGGTGTCTGTAAGGTATCCTAGCAGAGATGGCCATTACATAGAGGGTATGAAGCCTCAGGACTCATTAAACTGAAAACTACTGCGTGATGCCTGCTCTAACTATCCACATGTGTGATCTTCTGCAAGTCACCCTACAGTAAACACTGGGTAGTTCAAGGATTGTTATCTGTCACTGCATTACAAATGTCCTATGCCACACATAAAGAAAAGAGACAGACAGACATTTACCTCACAGAGCTGACAGGTGGTGATTCAACATTTGCTCTTGGTTTGGTTTCAGTAAATGGTATGACACAGAGTGTAGGCTAGCCTTTCTGAAGCTGTCAGCAATTAGCAAGATGACAGTCAAAAGTTCATAAAAATTACTTCCAAGCATAGATAAAGAAGTAAAGTCTTATCTGTGAGACTTCTTGCTTATCACAACAATAACAAACCCAAATCATTCCCAAAATCTAACAAAACTAAGGAAAAAAAACCCAAACCCAGCTCTCATTCCTTAAGTGCCTTCCAGAAGCAAGCAGTATCCATTCGCTGACAGGCTCCAAACTATGGTAATCAGTTCAGACTCCAGTCCCTAGACTAGATAAGGCAAGGCAGGTTCACTGAGCCCTGTAGTATTTAATACTCTACAAAAAGGGCAACTCCTCATTTGAAAGGTTTTTGTTCCTCCTAATATAAAGCAGTGACAATGTATTACAGGACAGCAAATCTATGACCATGTCTGATCAGAGCAATGTAATGATTCATGGATGCCAGAAAATCACACTATCTTGTACCAGTCTGCAATTTGCATCATTTTTCATTTCCTCTCTCTCACACTCCAACAAGATAATTTCTGCTTCAGCTTCCTGAGTAGGAGTTCCCTGAGAACTGGATTTCATTATCAGTTTTGATGGCTGAATGCTTTCAACCTTCAGCTTACGTTTGGACAAAGCATACAGTGAAGAGTAATAGAATAAATGTACTGTTATCACTTACTGGCAAAGTACAATGATCTAATCATCGTATGCTTTTGAGTTTTACAGAATACTTGGTTATGTTATGCATTGCAGTCTTTATTTTCCATATTTTTCATCTCAACCATTCGAAAAATAGTACTCAAATCCCAACATTCCTAAAACCATGTTAAAAAAAATTGTTGTGAAAATAAATTGATTCTAAATTCCTTCTATGTGCTTGTGACCTGTCATGCCTTTCAAATTCAAATGTCCCAGGTTTTACATAGAGACATAAGGGTTTCTTTTAAAAAACATTGAGAGTCCAGGGACTGGGACTTCAATAAAGACCATAATTGTCCTGTTTAAAGAACAAGGGGTGGTGACAATTGTTTCTTTGCTCATCAAAAGTATTCCAGTCATATGTAAATTCAATCCAACCAAACCCTCAATTAAGCAACAAAATCTCAGAATCCAAACAAGTGGTAGAGTACAAATGTGCATCAGAAACTCAGGGGGGACAACCCATGATAAAAAATAATGGCCAGAGTAAAACTGAGCCACTCTGAGTTGAAGCTAAAATTATTCATCTATGCAACAAATATTTTTAATGTTGTGAGTGCAAATAATTTAGCCTTTCCCTCCCCATAGTAACAGTCACTCAAGTATGAGGACGAGACAAGACTCTAAATTCTAAATGCGTATTTTTCCTCTAAACTTTGGCATATTTTTCAGAAAAAAAATACGAAGTTATCTTTCTCAAACAAGTGTTTGAAATATATTTTGAAGTCTAAATGTTTTTACTCTTAAATTTTGAGAGGTAATATTGCTTGGATACCCAGCAGCATATTAATCTGGACATTGACCTCAGAAATAGAGGTCTGTGCTTCAAGTCCTCCCCTGACTTTGTCCATTCCATCATGTGAAATGTTCCTCCCTGTCTCTCCATCCCCTCTCATGAAAAGCCAATGCTAGAAAAACATTTTTTTAGCTACAGGATTAAAAGAAACAAACAAATTAAAAAAAAAAAAAAACAAACCCAAAAAAACCCAAAAAACAACCAACAACAAACAAACCCACATGAATCCCAAATAAATTGTAAAAAAAAGAATACTTGTCCTGGGAATACTAGTAAGGTTAAAAAAAAGAGTGCATCTACACTTTTTTTCAGGAAGTCATCCATCAAATGTTTTTTCACCACAAAACAATCTGGTAAGAAACTAGAAAACTTCAATGAAAACAGGATATATATTGCTACTATGAAGAGCAATCCTTCAATGGAAGTTGTAACATTCACATATCAAATTAAGGGGTCTTGAAAATGTCAGAGCAGCCTGAATCTATGCTTATGAACTGCCTTAGCATCCAAAAGTGAGTGCCTTAATGCCCACTCCATTCCCACTAGGGGAGCTGTCCCTGGAACATTTTAGCTGCCAGACCAAACACTGAAGAATATTTTTTGAGAAGTCCAATTGAAACAGTTTAGAAGCAAAGTCAGGAATTACCCTGGTCACTGTTTTCCCAGGGCAAATCATCACATATGGTTCCTAGGATTAGCCCATCTGGACTGTCATTTCCCTATTGGGCTTTGCTCCTAAGAAGGTGGTAAAGCAGCAGAACAAGGTCTGAGAGGGGCAGTAAGAACAGACAGATTTCAAGAACAAAGTCCATGAACAGATATTTAAAGTGTTTAGGCTGGAAAACCCTAAAAGGAGACATAACTGTAACTATCAGGACTGACAAACATGTTGCACTTCTGCTAGGAATGAGCCAGGAATTTCTGACACAGAAGATTCTTAGACTAGACCTCAAAGAACAAAGGAAATCTAAAAAGGAAGATTGCTAAACAGTTGTCTAGACTGCAAATTTATTGACAGATAAAAATCTACCACTAGAGCTTTGTAAATAAAAGATTAGGCATATATTGACTGAGAATTATTTAGGTCGGGTCAGTGCTAACTGCAGACAGGATGATGGACCAGACTATCTTCTTCAGCTCTACTTTATTTTTTCTGATCTAATTCAAGTTGTTGGTTTGTTTTGTTTGGTTTTTTTTTCCAGATTCTTCAAGATATCAGTGCAGAAAAGATACAGCTAATGTCACTACAAAGAAAAAAAAATATAAATCCACACTTGTACATAATTTTCCCTTATTTCATTTGGAGTTAGAACTCCAAAGCATATGCAAGAAATGAAGAAAACAAAAATGAACTTTTTTTCAGAGCAATGCCATAACTTATTGTTTTAAAGAAAGTTAACTTCATTTAAGTTCTTAAATTCTTCTTTAAAATTTAGGGACACAGACCTCCCAGGAGACAAACCATCTGCCTAACACTGGTGGCACATATCACCCTTAGAGTATCATCCTATTTCAACAAAGTTGAATAAACAGAATGAGTTACTGCCTTTTTTTGTACTCCCGAGTCTTAGGGGGACTGAGTGTATATTGAAACAAGGATTAAACTAGAAAGAAAAATATCACAAGGAAACTTTTCCAAGTACATTTGAAGTTTTTCTGAGGACATAATAGAGAGAAAAAAAAAAAAAAGCCAAACCCCATGTTTTATTATTTGCATTTGCGTAACTTTTCTCTCCCTTTCTAGCTCATTTTCTCCACATTCCCTACCCATAGTACTGCTACCCACTTGCTGAATTCAGCCAACCTTGTTTTTTCTACACTCACCTTCTCTTTCTTGCAAGTCTTTAGAGGGTCACTGGGATTTTTCCCAGCTGAGCTTGCTTGATAATGTCCATTTTTACAGACTTATCTCTGTTATTTATAATGGCAGAGCTGGTCTGCAAGTGACTTTTCTAAGATTTGCATCATCAATGCCACATTAGGGTAGTTGGTTAAAACTGAACAATTTCACTTCTGTTTGCATAGCAGTTTAATTGATTTCCCTTATGTCTCACGATTTTCTGTGCTTGAAAGCCAGATGAATCCCTTGGTGAACATGAATTCCCAATATTTCTCATCTCTATCATTGTTGCACTGATGCAAAAGACAGGAGATCAGTGAAGTGCACTTGGTTGAAGGTGAACATATCTCAGCTGTTGCTGCCCACCAGCTTCTTAAGTCGTGGCTTACCAAGAGGCTCTGTCCAAGCATACCAACAGGTTGGAGGGAAGCTGAGGATAACAAGAAGAACTAGTGGCCCAGAGGTTTGGAAGACTGAGGGACAGGGAGGCATGACCAGACTGCTGTCACCCTGGATATCCTTCATGTAACCATTTTTTCTCCTGGGACTGCTTCCAGGAGAGCAGAAGTTTCATAAACCAACTTCCAAAGGATGGAAGGCTCTTGAACACAGCCAGATAAAATCCCCTCCAAAGACATATGTTAGCCAGCATAAAACCAAATGTATATACAACATTTTTCTTGAAAATACTTTGAATCCCTTGGCCACAGCCTTGAAAATATCAGTAATTATGCCACATCCCAAAAATAAAATACAGGCTATATGATAAGCAGTTCTTATCCTGTAGAAGAGCCAACATAAATCAGGCCTTCACAATGTTTTCTGTATACGTTTCAGACATGAGAAGTTATATAAAAAAAATTTTTTTTGTCTTTCACTTTTTTAAAATGAATATACTGACATTGATAGAATTACAATCAAGCAGCAATTAAATGTCTGACCTTGAAAATGTTATATAAGTAAAACCATGAATATATTACCAATTTTGCACTCAGCAGGCATGATGCTATGAATTATGTAAAAACGAGTATCAATTTTTCAAAGCAATAGATGTGACACCACTATATGGTGAAAACAAAGTACTTACATTAAATGAGACACAGAGCTGGTCCAAACTAATGTGATGTAAACAGTCTTCATTTAAAATATTTATCAGATAGAAAATATTCCACAGCTATGCTTTGCAGTATGCATTTTGTAAGCAATCTTTTTCCATGGTATTTAGTGTGGTTATTCTGATGCTAATGTTTTAGCATCCTGACAGCCAGGACGGATTTCACCATTACTGGAGTCAGGCCATTAATGTACATGTGTTTGTGTGAACTGAGCGTATTTCACCATATTATTCAATGTGCAGGAGATCAGAAGGGGACACACACACACACAAGTGAATACTGTCACAGAACCTAACTCTTTTTAGTCCCCTTTTAACAGTTTTTTATCCCCTTTTAACAGTTAAAGAAGTGTTAAACAGTAATCTTAATTCTAAAAGGCTTTTTTGTCACTAAAAGTTTACTAGAACATTGAAAATATTCCCTAATAGACAGCAACTTTATGTCTGTATTTTAAGCAATAAAAGTTGCATAACCGTTTTATTTTTCTCCTTTCTTTTTAGGAGCAGCATCTCACCTAGTGAGGGCAATCATAATCACCTTGTAAAAGAAAGTAAACCAAAAATAGATCTCAAAATTTCTCTTTCCTTCATAGGTTAGTTTTGAGTCCGAAAAAAAGCAAGAGTATGATAAAATCTTAGTATCATACTCGAAGTGGTTGCATTAAAATAATATCTAATTTCTAAGTAAACAATTTCGGTTATTTACTGGAGTTGTTTAACCCAGAAAAGAGAAAGCTCAAAAGAGGATCTCATCGACTTATAAAAATACCTAAAGATATTTAGGTGCAAAGAAGACCAAAGCTCCTTTCAGTGGTGCCCAGCGACAAAGGCAATGGGCACAAACTGAAACACAGGAAGTTCCCTGTGAGGACCGGGAATCACTTTGACTGAGAGGCTGACAAAGCACTGGCACAGGTTGTTTAGGGAGTTTGTGGAGTCCCCATCCTTGGAGATACTCCAAAGCCCTCTGGACATGGTCCTGAGCAACTGACTCTAGGAGGCCCCGCTTGAGCAGGAGCATTGGATTAGGTGCCCTGCAGAGGCCCTTTCCAACCTCAGCCATACTGTGTTTCTATGATTTAGAACATCTTTTGCAGTTTCAAAGTCAAGGGGTATCTGCAGTACAATTCTTATCAGAAAGAAGAATAGATGCATCAAGAAATATATTTACGGAGGATATAATTCAACATGGAGATCAATACTTTAAAAATGGGAATATATGTCAACATTCTGACAAATTTCTCAACTCTGTAGCACTAATTATGATTTTCATAGAATTTTATAATACAAAATGCTTTTTCTTTTAAGAAGTGATTATGTTTAGTATTGTTAGAACACTGAGGCTACTTGCTTAATTAAGAAAGCAATTTGCAGAAAAGTAGGGTAATAAACAACTTTAATGGCACATATTTGCGTAATTAATGATTACATTGATTTTTCAGTACTTTAGCTTTTGAGCATAGGGCAATTGGGTTACCGTTATGTGTAGTTTTAATATAGTGCTAGTAGTATTCATCACAGCAACAAGCAAAATAATTAGTTTTGGGGCAGAGGAACTAAGGCTGTAAATACTGAAGTAACAACACAAGGTTTTAGGAAAATGCCTGAGGGATATATAACACAAATCAAGGTCATGGAAATTCTCATCCCAAAACATGTTTTACTTCTTGTAGTCTACAAAGGGCTCTCACAGAAACCTAAAATGGGAAAGAAAATATTCCAGTACATAGCTGGACAGGTATCACATGTTTGCTAAAGGACAAACATACACTGCTACTTATATAAGACTATTTTTCATCACTCAGTCCTCCAGTTGCTGGGCCCAAGTTGCAGAATGACTACCATGCTACTGAGCACTACCTTACCATCCAACAACACTAATCTAAACTAATAAGGCAGGCTGCGAGAAGACGATTTAATTACTGAAAAAGTAGCTGCAGTGCACAATATTTTCAGGAAGATTTTATTCTTTCTTGTTATTTTTTATATTACCATAGGAAGGATGACAATACAAGGCTTTGAACCTGGGGAACAGACCTGAACTATGGTCCAGGGTACGATGATTGTCAGAATCCCACCCAACCATGGAATACTTGTGCTCATAGCCTGCAGGAAGAGCCACCAAGAAACTGTTCACATAATTTTGGCCTAAATTTAGTATCTTGCCCACTCTTTTAAGCTGGTCTAGTTAAGGGAGAAGAGAAGCTTCTGCTTCTGCTACGTATAGTTACAGGAAAGCCTTGTTTAACCTAGACACATGCACACAAGCCATTATCATCCTGGGAAAGGAGAAGACAAAACAAATAAACTTCATTAATCCTCACCACCAGCCTCTATGTTGATCATAAAGGAATTCTAAAAGTTAGTGCATGACAGGCAAAAAATGTTTTAAAAAGCATTTTTATTCTCTGTGCAAGCACATTGAATTATTTTCATCACAAAAAAGGCTCTTTCCGTTAAAGTGAGTCTAAGATTGTAAGCGAATCAGCCATGATACACTTCCTACCAACTCAAGCCAATGCGTAATTTTGAATTTTGAGTTTTTGGGTTGTGGGATACTTCTGATGGACTCATGGAAGCATTTCAGGAAAAACAGAAAGAAGAAATTAAATTCAGTCCTGATCTGGTAAACATCAAAGGTGATATTCTCACTGATTTCAGCAGAGGCAGGATTTTTATCCCAAACCTCTGCTCTGCCTTTTTTGTGTTTTCTTCTAAATTTGTTGGGCTTAATTACACACACACATGCACACTTCAATTAAGTTAAATTTGAAGACATTTGGCAATCTTAATTTAATTTACTGATTTCTGTTTGCCAGTTGCAAAGTGCATTGGAGATGTCATTTATGCTTAAACAGCATTGTTTAGTTTCTTCTAAGCATCTACACTGAGCCAGGTGTAACCTTATAAAGTTTTGGAAAGTATCATCTGCTTTTTGTGGATGTATTCTCTCACCGCAAGTACTGCTTTAAAGACAAGTAGAAGTTACAGGTAAATTCTAGACAGAGTCATAACTTGGAAAGAAAATGAGACTTCATAGTCCAGACTGACACATTTAGGACCTCAGGAGCAGCAATAAGGTTAGAGCAGGTAAAGTATGGTGAAGTCAGGGATCAATAAAATATAAAAATAGGACAAAGAAATTACTGCTATATTGGAACAAAGCATTCCTATACAGGGAAAAATACAGTATTGTCTGTAGTAACTAAGTACATGAAAGAGAAATACAGTGTAAACAGCTGAAAAGTAAAGGTAATCATGATATACAGAAACATTAAAACATATTTAGTTGTCATATCACAAAAATTTATTTTTTTCCCTTCAATGCTGTCTTTCACAGGGAAAAAAAGGGGGGAAACAGGGGTGCCACTGCTGCAAAGAGCCTACCTGCATTAAAAATAATTGAGTTTTCCCCAGGAAATTGAAAACCAAAATTATTTGACTGAAAATTTCTAATGGAAAATGGAACATTTCCTGGTATTTAGATGTCTTTTACTTATTTTATTTTTAATTATTATATTTTTTTACATAAAGAGATCAGCATTTTACATCTCACAAGAACAACTTGAGGGACTGCTCTTCTCCAACAGAGGGAGGAACCAAGAGCTCAGATACTAAACTGCCTGGGAACCCTCTGAGTGGTTCCTCATCGTGCTGGGTCTTAATATTACCCCACTTTGTTGCAAAACCTGATAAATACACCTGCTGAAGGTATGCTTTTCCACACGTAGCCAAAGTTTGATTATGAACACCCTAGGCATTCCCATAAAACTTACTGGAGTCCTGCGCTTTTCTCAAGCAGGGTTTGGTGGTCAGGTGAGGCACCCTGAATTACACTCATAGCACCTGAAGAACTTCCCCAGTTTCCTTGTAATTTTTTCTGAAATGTCTATATTTGTAATGGCTGCAAAAATGTTGGATTTTTTTACAATTACAAGGGCTAAATCCAATTGCTACCTTGTAACAGCCAGTTAAACTGGCTTTGTTCACTAGCCAGAAACCACCATAGCAGCCTTTAAAATACTATTAAAAAAACCCCTCTTTTATAAAAAGTAAATACAAATGAAATATTAATTATCCATTTGGTAATAGATCTCAGTTCTTCTAAAGACTAGTTAATAATCTTCCTGGGACCATAAAGAAGATACTCACGTCAGTAGTGTGCAACAAATTGGTCTGAATGTATTTTGCTATTCTGGATGCAATTATGAAGATGTTAAAAATACCCATCAGGTTTAGCGATATTTCTCAGACACACATGCGCCCCCTTTTATTTTTTTCAACATTTAGTTTTCTATTTGCTGGGTTTTCTTAAAAGCTATTTTCTTAAAACCCCCAAACTTCATTTTCATGAAATTTCATGAATTTTCATTTTCAAGGCACTGTGTATGGTATACAAGAAAGCTATATATCTCACTTAGAAATTTACACTAAGCAATACCATGCCAAGGTAATTTTAATGAAGGTTAGTCAACTTCAACTTCAAAAGGCAGTGCTTATCCTAATATCCACCTGGTTTTGGTTACTGCTCTGAAATAGCTATGTGATTTTAGCATCCAGTAAAAGACATGCCTGACAGACTGATAGCAAAGGCTAGGCTTCCATCAGTCCCATTTCCAGGAAACAATAAGGTCTCTTTCTTACATAGCTCCAGAAACAACATTTAGCGTCTTTGCAACCAGGCAGTTCCTCAGTTCGGAGATATTTAGAAAACCAGTAGTGTTTTTCAGGTCCATTAACAATTCTGGAAATGAATACAAGTTTATGCATAACTTAAATATTTCTGTAACAAAGTAAACACAGAAAACAAAAGGGAATTTCATTCAAGATGCAGCTAACGGAGCACTATAAAGAAGGCAAGACTGAGGTGAAATAAACTGGAGAATACTATGCAGTAAATAATTTTTTATTACAAGTGATTTATAGCTCATCTGTTAAGAATTGATATGTCTTAGAGTAATTTTATTTGCACTATCTTCATTTTCATCCTAAGAGATAATTTTCTCCTAAAACATTTCAATAAGCAATAAATACATGATAAACAAAAAGTTATTGCAGCTGAAACTGTAGAAAAGTTATTGCTTTGGAAAGCTGACAGCCATGATGAATCAGTTCAGGCAACCCGCACTGATTAAGGTTTTTGCTAGAAGAGGCTAGTCCAGGGTTTGCTTTGTGATCCAGCAAAGATCAGAAGGCTCCATATGGTCTTTTAAAATACATGAGGATCAGTTGGAATATGTCTAATATGCTACAATGAAAACTAAAAGAGCCATGCGAGATTAAAGCATATACTCTGAATGCCATGCTGTCCTTGGCATCAGCAGGAATTATGCATGTGGAATTGGGAAAATACCCTTACATTATTTACACAGTTTTCAAACTGACTACAACAAAATATTAAATCTGCTTATTAATATAAAAACATTAATGGTGGTTAACTCCAGTGGAGGTACCACTAAAGGTGGTAACTTTTAGTTCAATTGAGTTCATCAGATCATGATATTCTCTAAAATATTTAACTACCATGATTCAAAAGCTAGAGAATGAAGCAACAGATGTACTAAATTAGAATGTAATGTAATGCAATGTAAATTTATCTTGCATTCATCACAAGCTCATTAACTGACATATATTTTCAGAAAAATTAGGATTATAAAAATTTAAGCAGTTTGGAAATATTTCACTCAGTGCAATGCAACAGATTCTTTCATAGCAATCTGTTTTATTAATAAATTTTAACTGGTATTTTAATGCTGTCTAGCATGTTTCTTTGAGGAATAAATCTCTTTCATAGTGTTTTTTTCAGTAGATAATTACACAGATAGATTTCAGTAACAACACTTCTTTCACAAGCAGATGATAATGTTTCTATTTATATCACTGTCATATACCTGATCTGGATGCAAGTCTTATGAGAGTCTTCATAACAGACAAAAGAAGAGGAATGATAAGAAAAAAAGGAGAGTCCTTTACTCCTGGATTTACTTCATAAAACCCTTCAGACTGCCAAGAAAATGCTTAGTTTTTCACTCTGTTGTTATTGTAGTAC
Organism: Psittacus erithacus; assembly: GCA_009867235.2. Classification (NCBI taxonomy): domain Eukaryota; kingdom Metazoa; phylum Chordata; class Aves; order Psittaciformes; family Psittacidae; genus Psittacus; species Psittacus erithacus. The sequence continues at coordinate 3,039 of WYDI02031255.1, read as the reverse complement.
CAATAAAGTAAATAAACCATGAATTAAATTCACCTTAGTGTGCATTTTTTGCACTTAACTGTATTTCCAAGCATCAAAGGATTTATTCCAACAAAAGAAAATTTTACATTTCACAAAACTAAAAAATTCTGAAAAAAATAGCTTGAAAGAAATATTACTTGATGAATCTGCCAATTTTATAGTTCAGATTTTTGTTCTTTTGCCATTGCAGCCCATGTAATTCATTTACATGAAGTTCTGTGCAATTCTATTTTGCTTTCCTTCCATTCTCTTTTCATTCTCTCCTCAAAGTACTTTTTTTGAGTATTCCCAACTGAACATGAAAAGTCCCCAATCACTTTGAAAACTTTGTTAAATTAAACTTGATTATCTCAGTTTTTTCACTGATATTTCAAAGACAAGCATGCTTCTAGCACACAGCAAATAAAAAAGACAAAATTCATATTATGATAAACAGGTTTTCTTGTTTGTTTTAAAAAACATTTCTAAGTCCAAAACAAGTCTTACCTTGTTTTAGAACTCAGAATACTTGTAAAAATATAATCGTGTCTGATTAAAAAATATCAGATCTGTGACAGTCTCTAATACAAAGATCGAACTGGACTGATTACCATCTAGTACAGCCCAACTAATATTTTTGTACATCAGCATCTAGTTTCAGAGCTGTAATATAAACATTTTTATGAAACCATTGCAAACTTTTCTGCAGAAAAAAGTGCAATTGCTCATGCTTTTGGTTTGCCTGCCTCCCTCTTATAATTGTTTTTTCACAGAGAAAAAAGGTTCTCTTCTTCGACAACCAGATAGTGAACTGACAGAACTGATGAGTTCAGTTCAGAAGCAACTCTTGCAGCTCACTTTTATCAGTGAGCTCTTATAAAACTCTTACAAAAGTCTTATGAAAGACTTAGCACTGAGTGTGATGCTGTCAGCTAAGGAGGTTGATTGCGCTGATAGAGATTATTCCATGGAGTTTCCTAACAGATATATTTTCAAGTGCTTCTTGAAGACTTAGAAAGAGACAGTGGGATTGCAAAAACTTGGCAGACAATATATAACTTCCTTTACTGGATAATTTGTCTCTATATTACTTGGGCTCTACTTTATTCAGCCCACTGAACTATTTTACTACATTAGACATATTTATGTATCACAAGCTCTTTAAATTCCACTGAACAAACACAGCTTTTTTCAAAGCCTCACAGATGACCCAAAAGCAGGAGGTTTGTAAATTATGGCCCTTGTAAAGGCTGATGCAGTAGCTGTGTAGTTTCACCAGCTCAGAAGGTAGTAATCATCTCCTTTGTGAATTGCTGCTCATGTCTAATGTAGGGCTGAGGCACACAAAGAGGAAAAACTGCTGAAATGGTACAAAGCTTGATAAGGCAAGCATGGGACTAAGTGAAATTATCATGAAGTGAATGGATGTGAAAATGGAAGAATTCCCAATAGCAATTTTAGAGAATTTGCCAGTGACTGCACAGGGATGTGTTTCAAGATATTGCCAAGAAGTTGCTCAAATTTTGATCCTGCAACTGCAGCATAGAATACTAAATTTATGAGGAATAATCAACCATATAAGGAAAAAGTCAAGACCAAAGAGCTGTTGCTTTTAACACAAATCCAGAGAGTTATAACAGATCACAAACTGGAAATAAATCAAGGTATGTATTATCATTATACTCTCTTGAGACCACACCTGGAGTAGTGTGTTCAGGTCTGGGGCACCCAGCATAAGGACACAGACCTGTTGAAGCAAGTCCAGAGGAGGGCCACGGAGATGATCAAAGGGCTGAAGCATCTCTCATTTGAAGACAGGCTGAGAGAGCTGGGGTTGTTCACCCTGGAAAAAAGGCTCCAGGGAGATCTTATAACCTAAAGGGGGCCTGCAAGAAATCTGGGCAGGGGCTTTTTACAAGGGCATGCAGAAATAGGACAAAGTGTAATAGCTTTAAACTAGAAGAGAGTAGATTTAGATTATATATTAGGAAGAAGTTCTTTACTGTGAGGGTGTTGAGGCGCTGGCCCAGGTTGCCCAGAGCAGCTGTGGCTGCCCCATTCCTGGCAGTTTTCAAGGCCAAGTTGGATGGGGCTTTGAGCAGCCTGGTCTAGGGGAAGGTGTCCCTGCCTGTGGCAGGGAGTCTGACAAACTGCTATTCTGTGCCTGTGACGGGGAGGGTGGAACTATATGATCTTCAAGGTCCCTTCCAACCCAAACCACTCTATGAAATCATTATAAATAAATAAATAAATACATACATACATAAATAATCAGATGACACAACAAAATATCTACACTGGCATGTTTTATGCAAGACATAAAAGTTAATTCTTCACTCTGCAATAACTATAGCTTCAACTGATAACACTAAAAATTCAAGAAATGTCTGATGCAAGAGAGAAAGTCAAGAGGGAAAAAAAGCACCCCACAAAAATTGTCAGAAAATTACTTCAATTGTATGCTAGGAAATATGAACCATAAGAAGAGAAGAGATTCAAAGCAGCCTTGTGGAGAAGGACTTGGGGGTGTCGGTCGATGAGAAAATGAACATGAGCCAGCCACACTGTGTGCTCACAGCCCAGAAAGCCAACCGTATCCTGGGCTGCATCAAAAGGAGCGTGCCCAGCAGGTCAAAAGAGGTGATCCTGACCCTCTACTCTGCTCTCGTGAGACCTCACTTGGAGTATTGTGTGCAGTTCTGCTGTCCTCAACATAAAAAGGACATGGAACTCTTGGAACAAGTCCAGAGGAGGCCACGAGGATGATCAGGGGACTGGAGCACCTCCTATATGAAGACAGGCTGAGAAAGTTGGGGCTTTTCAGCCTGGAGAAGAGAAGGCTGCATGGAGATCTTATTGCAGCCTTCCAGTATCTGAAGGGGGCTTATAAGGATGCTGGAGAGCGACTGTTCATTAGGGACTGTAGTGATAGGACAAGGGGTAACGGGTTAAAACTTAAAGGGGAGAAGTTTAGATTGGATATAAGGAAGAAGTTCTTTACTGTAAGGGTGGTGAGGCACTGGAATGGGTTGCCCAGGG
>WYDI02031254.1:0-25990 GCA_009867235.2 Psittacus erithacus | reverse complement strand
GAGACAGGACCCCTGACCCAAACCAGCCAAAGGGGTATTCCATACCACAGCATGTCATGCCCAGGATAGAAACTGGGGGCAGTCACCCAGAAGGCCCAGATCGCTGCTGGGGTCGGGTTGGGTATCGGTCGGCTGGTGGTGAGCGGTTGTATTGTGCTTCAGTTGTGTTTATTGGGTTTTTTTTTCCTTTCCTCTTTTAGTTTTATGTTCTCTCCCCTTGTTATTTCCCTCATCAGTATTAGGAGTAGTCGTAGTTTTATATTATCCTTTAGTTGTTGGGCTGTTCTTGTCTCAACCTGTGGGGTTTACATTCTTTCAGTTCTCCTCCACATCCCACCTGGGACATGGGGGAAAGGAGGGAGTGAGTGGCCGCATAGTTCTGAGGTGGTGACTGGGCTTAAACCATAACGTAGGCCCAGGTAGCAGTACTTCTCTTGAGGTCCAAAACCATAGGTTCAGGTGGGCTTTAGCTCCAGCACAAGCAAAAGGAGATGGAGAAGAGCGAATGGAAAGGCTGCCAAAGCTGGATCAGTCACATGAGGAGGAAGTGAGGAAGAAGGATAGTGCTAAAAGAACATGGGTACAGAAGAGGGAAGCAGGTCCCATTCCCATTGAGCTTAAGGCTCGGAGAAGTGAACGGAGTTTTCTGTCTTAATACCTTCATCCAAGCCTTTCCTGAGAGGTGATAGCCCAGGGATATCTGTACTCACATTCCTCTTTCTGTGTCTCCCTGCTAGGATGCAGGCTCAGAGAAATAACCTGTTTGTTCAGGCCCTTGCCCTCCTCATGGTCGTTTCTCCATCCATCCTACCCTGGCCTCCTGCAGTTCCTCCTTCTAGAAATGCAGTGCCTGATTCTCCACTTACTTTCCTGATGACAGATTTGTGTTTTCTTGGCAGGATCTGAGTGAGTTAAATTCAACAACAGTGAAGAGCCCCACCAACACTGTGGCAGTGCAAAACCTCAAAGCTGGCACCATCTACGTCTTCCAAGTGCGGGCACGTACTGTGGCTGGGTATGGCCGGTATAGTGGCAAGATGTATTTCCAGACTATGACTGAAGGTGAGCCTTCAGATGCCTTTATATAAGGATGACACAGGGTTTAGAGAGACTTGAGGAAGATGGAGGTGCACTGGCAGCAGTGCTGATCCCCCTGCTGTTGCTTCAAGGGTGCATGGGGACGTGTGGACTCAGTTGGATTTACAGGGAGCAAGATTTGTGATCTTCATGTGCACAGCTGTCAATGACAAATGCAGACCTGGGTCTTCATTTTCTGAATTTGGGCTGCTAAATAAAACAGGCCAAGCCAGTTTTCTGGCCCTGAGGCCAAGGAGCAAGGCACAGCTTGCATCCATGGGACTTAAATTTCCACTCAAAAGGGATAGCTCCATCCAACCTTTCTACTGGGGCACTTCCCCAGTCACAGCCAACCTGAGCCATGCCTAGGATAGCACTGCACGTCCAGGACCAAAATCATGCCAGGAAACCCATTACCAATAGCCATGCAAATGTGGACATGGCTTAGGGATGTGCTCTGACCTTAGAATCATAGAATGATTAGGGTTGGAAAGAGCCTTAAGATCATCCAGTTCCAGCCCCCTACCATGAGCAGAGGCACCTCACACCAGACCATGTCACCCAAGACTCTGTCCAGCCTGGCCTTGAACACTGCCAGAGATGGAGCATTTACCACTTCTTTGGGCAACCTTTGCCAGTGCCTCACCATCCTCACAGTAAAGAACTTCTCCTTTATATCTAACTTGAACTGGGATTGCCCTGACCTTGCACTTGACTTGGTTGAACTTCACGAGGTTGTCATTGGCCCACCTCTCAAGCATATCCAGGTCTCTCTGGATGGCATCCCTTCCCTGCAGCGTATCAACCGAACCGCAGAGCTTGGTGTCATCAGCAAACTTGCTGAGGGTGCCCTCAATCCCACTGTCCATGTCACTGACAAAGATGTTGAACAAGATCAGTCTCAACATCTACCCCTGAGGAGCACCACTTGTTGCTGGTCTCCAGTTGGACATTGATCCATTGACCACAACTCTTTTGCATGTGGCCGTCCAGCCAATTCTTTATCCAAGTGGTCCATCAATCAAAATGATGTCTCTCCAGTTTAGGATGTCATTGAGACCTTGGTGAACTTGTTAGTGTAGACCTATCCTGTTCCACAGAATTCTTTCTTCTTTGCTTGCTAGCCGAATACCAGACCAGTGTCCAGGAGAAACTGCCACTCATCATCGGCTCCTCTGCAGCAGGACTGGTGTTCCTCATTGCTGTGGTCGTCATCATTATTGTATGCAACAGGTAGGTCATTCTGAGCCCATGACTGGGGCTGAGGCTGGGGCTGTACAAGGGGGTGGTAACTGGAGGCAGCGGGTGGAAGGGAAGGGGAGAATGGGGATTGGAAGATGAAGAGGGAAAGATGCCCCTGCAGTGCATCTTCAGCCCCAGTGGAGCCGTGCTGGTGCTCAGGACTCCCTTTCTTTCCAGAAGACGGGGCTTTGAGCGTGCAGACTCTGAGTACACCGACAAGCTGCAGCACTATACCAGTGGCCACAGTACGTACTGCGGGCCCCCGCCAGGCCTGGGGGTCCCCTCTCTCTTCGGTTTGTGTTCCTGTTCAGTCATTCCTTGCAGCATGTGGGGAGCGCTCAGGCCACCTAGCCAGGCTGGCGTGTGCGTGGATAGACAGGAGGACCTGTGCCATCTAGATCACCCACCAGTCCCCTGTGATCTAGATCCCTGTTCAGCTCTCCAGACCTGGATGTTGTGTGCCATCCATGCAGCGAACATCTGTGCATGCCCTATGAATCCCTGTGACATCCAACACATGCCTGCAGCTGCTGGCACTACACCTTGTCTTACTGTGCTGACTCCTGAGCTTTGCCCAGCTTGTGGGCAGCAGTGAAGACCCCTTTCTCAACCTTCTCACCTCCTGCAGAGTACTGTCCTTCTGCAGGAACCCACATACCTTGTGGTGCTTTTGCTAGAGCCTGCCTCAGTGCTCCCAGAATCCTAGTAGAAACAAGATGTATCTCTATATAGGTATCTAATACAACACATAACATGCCCTCTCTTGCAGCCTTCTCCTTCCAACACCCCTGTGTACTGCAAGGCACAACTGCTTTCACACCCTGCCTCACCCCAGTGCATACTTATTCCTCTCATTAACCCCTTGCTGCATGCCCTCTGAAATGCCTTTCTCCTCCCTCATCTGTCACTGTAATCGTGCTTTGTTCAAATCTCAGTCCTTATTTACATCGTGGTATACTTGCAGCTTCAGGATTTCTGAATACCGTGTTCCTGTACAGACCTGGGCCTTCTTTAGGGAACAGAAAACATCAGTAGTGTTTCAGCACAGGACTCACTGTTACTTCTGCATTTACTTGAGGCAGAGCACTGAGGCTGCCAGAGCAGCACCATGCTGGCTGCATTGCTATACATTACCAGGGAAAATGACACTCAAGAAACATTATGGAAATGCAGCTCTCAGTTGTTTGTCAGCCCATGCTGCACGTGTAAACATACATTCACGCTTTCTCCTGGGGTCTGGTACGGAACATGACAACTTCAGGCTGTGATGGCATTAACAGCTGTGCCTTCACGACTGTTGGAACAGGCACAATGCCGCTGGATGCAGATGAACTGATAACGGGCCTGGGGTGCCTTTTAGCCACATCGTCACTCAAGATGCCACTCCAAGGCACAGTGCCTGCTCGGCTCCCCAGCAGTGATTGCTGCGGAGAGGCTGCAGCTTATGGTTAGCAAATTGCCGAGGTGCATGGAGCCTGTAAGCATTGCAAGAGCTACCCTGGATCCTACACTTGGAGCTAGGAGTTGTGCCTCTGGTCACATTGGGCTCCCTGTTTAATGAGCTATGAGCTTTGCTCTCCAAATACCCCTAATTTTGAGGCAAGCCAGAGGCCAGGAAAAGAAGTGTAGAGAGGGGAGAACTGCAGGTAGGAGCCGTCTCACAGTGTAGGTAGTGTGCAGTGTGGCATCAGCAGTCCAGCCTCACCAGATCCCATGGCCATTGCCTTTCCCATAAGCATATTGCTGTGTCTTCTGGTCTGCCTAGCAGGAAGAGCTTGGCTTTTGCAGTTTCCTCAGTGTCCCCTACAGCTTATCTTGGCAATGTTAAGGCTGCAGAAAGGAACCCAGCCTCAGGCAGGGTTAATCATCAGAACAGAGGACAGACTGGCCCTCCTGTCTTGAGTGCTAAGGCCAGGTCTTCTCCACCACTTTCCCATGCCTCTGATGGGATGATGTGAGGAGGTGGAAGCAGCGTGCAGAGGAGGCCAGTGGGGCAGAGCTGCAGCCTCTATGAATGGTCCTCTTGCAGTGCTGCAGCATGAGTGTGGCGTGGCATTGGTGTGCCTATGCACCACCTCCCGAGGGCAGATGCTTCTCTTGCTTTTCCTCTGGATCTCCTAAGGCCAAACCCTGCTGCAGAGGATGTGTGGTTCCTGTGATCAGAGTTTGAAGTCCTCGCTAATCATGTAGCCCTCCACTGCCCTACAATGACTTATGGTGACTTCATTACAATCCAGCTTTGATAGTCCCATGCAAACATGGCTCTGCATGTTTTCTCTCAAACTGCCTTGCTGTGTCCGCTTCATGCCCTTCCTGATGTGACTTGCTGAGGTGAAAAAAGCCCCTCACACAACTAGGTTTCTCTTTTTGATGACAGCCATCAGTCATTCCATGTGCATCTGTCTGTCTGACTCTCTCCCTCGCCTTTATGCAGTGACTCCAGGGATGAAGATTTATATCGATCCGTTCACCTATGAAGATCCCAATGAGGCTGTCAGGGAATTTGCAAAAGAAATCGATATCTCATGTGTCAAAATTGAGCAGGTGATTGGGGCAGGTAGGTGAACTGGGAATGGATGGCTGGCCCTCAGCAGCAGTCTCCTTTGTGGTCTCAGGCTTCGGTGAGGATTTAGCCTTACATGTACTGCGAAACCTAGTGTCAGTAATGTATGTCATTTAGCCCCAGCCTGGACTAGCAGCAGTAAGGTGGTCCAGTACCAAAGGAGCTCACTAGAGACAAGGAGTTCCCATGTGCATATAGTCCTGTGTCCATGGCTCCTCACCAGTGATGAATCGACCTGAAGGGAGATCTTTGGTGTGGAATGAGGGGGGAAGCGCAGATGAAGTGGTGGGTGGTGAGCTCAGGGAGCATGGTCCCTCAGGGAGAAAGGCAGGGATGTGGGAGGCTGACAAGCGTGACCTGTTTCCCTCTCTTCACAGGGGAGTTTGGTGAGGTGTGCAGTGGGCATCTCAAGCTTCCTGGTAAAAGAGAGATCTTTGTGGCCATCAAGACCCTGAAGTCTGGTTACACAGAGAAGCAGAGACGGGACTTCTTGAGTGAAGCCAGCATCATGGGGCAGTTTGACCACCCCAATGTCATCCACCTGGAGGGAGTAGTGACCAAGAGTTCCCCAGTCATGATCATTACTGAGTTCATGGAGAATGGCTCACTGGACTCCTTCTTACGGGTATGAGATCCCAGGAGCATGCGGCTCCAGCGATTATGTTGGGCCAGAGGAGGGCTAGAGGGGAAGGGTCCCTTCCTTGTGCCAGTATAGCAGTGCCCTTCACTGCCCAGCATTCATTGTCACTGGGGCAGCTGCTGTATAGTCCAGAGGTCTGTGTTTCAGCAACAGAAGTGGAGGTGACCCCAAGGCTGGCATCTGTTAAGTATGTCTGCTCATACGAGCAAAAGGCTGTGCCTACCTGTACACATGCCCACAGATGCCTGTACAAACTCTGCGTCTGTGGACATGGAAAGACAGTCTGACATAGCTTTAACACAGCAGGACTTCATCTCCAGCTGCTCTGTCTAAATATTTTTACATCTGAGTTCGAAATGGATAATTCACTGTGTTGAAGGGAGAAAACCTAGGGATAGGTAGCCCCTTCCGAACCCTCCTGTGCAAGGTCTGGCAGATCTGCCACCTTTGGATAACAGCAGCCATCACAGTGATGCCCATAGGGTGTGAGAGTGACTTCCAGCCCTGTGAGCTCTCCACTCTTCACCCTCTTTCTTTGAGAGGGAACTCAGGTACTTGTGGAATAGATGTGTATTGACATGCAGTGTAGAAAGAGGCTACTGGTTGTTTGCCTTACCATGCCAGGCTGTGCATTTGCTCCTCTCATGTGGACTCTTTCCCTCTTTTCCCCTAAGCAAAACGATGGGCAGTTCACAGTGATCCAGCTGGTGGGCATGCTGCGGGGCATCGCTGCAGGCATGAAGTACCTGGCCGATATGAACTACGTGCACCGGGACCTGGCTGCCCGCAACATCCTGGTGAACAGCAACCTGGTCTGCAAAGTGTCTGACTTTGGCCTCTCTCGTTTTCTGGAGGATGACACCTCTGATCCTACCTATACCAGTGCACTGGTAAAGCTGCTCTTCACGAGTGGAGGGATGGGTGGGGAAGGAAGGAGTCAGGGAAAGAGGAAGATTCCTCCCCTTGACATTTTTCAGGATGCCAGCAATGGAAATAAGGTGCCGAATGGGAAAGACCAATGAAATGAATCAAGGAAGATTTTCTCTTGTAAAGTCCTGTGCAGTTGTCCTGTGGCTGTTGATGTGCCCTATAGTCATTCCTGTGGATAACTGGGTCTTCTTCCAAACATGTCTGCAAACATATACCTGTCCTGGGTAAAGCTCTTAGTTGGGATGATGCATTATAACCACCCAGCGTGGCCCAGATGGGAGTCCTCTGACATGTTTGCACAGGACTCTTAAGGCTGGATTGTAATGAATATTGGCCCGTAAGTCATTGTTGGGGCAGTGGAGAAATCCATGGATTTCTTTTAGCCATTTTTAAGATCTGCCTCTTGTCAGGAGCTCTGTTAATGCTGTACCTGGTGGGGGAGACAGCATGTTTGGTATGGAGTGCTCGGCTCCCCTTCTTGTGAAAACCAAAATACTTTGGCTGAGGTTTGTGGCTTTGAGGAGATTAAAGAACATTATCTTTTTTCTTTTGTTGTTTTCGCACGTACAGGGTCTGAGTCCTATTAAGTCCTAGAAGACCCTTAATAGACATGGTGGTTATTCACTGAGAAGATTCAATGTTCCTTAATCTTCTCAGAGGCACAGAACACAGACAGGTTTGCTTATTTTTCAGCACAGGGGAAGATTTTTCCCTTCAGAAGGTCTCTTGAGTTGTGAATGGCTCAAGTCCAAGGTTCTTAGTGGAAAATCACGAGGCTACAAGGTCTTAAGCAGAGCGTTGCCCTATGGCCCCATGCTGTGTATGCCACTCTTCTGCACTTCAGTGCAGAACTCCTCTATGGGAGTGGAGAGTACTGATTCTCCAGAGCTGCTGTTGCCCAGCAGGACAACAGAGACCCCATGGCCTACCCAGTCCATCTCATTTCCCACCAGTGACCAAGCATGCCATACTAAAGATGTTCACTCTATCCTTTGTTTTTGTCACAAAAGACCTTACCAGCACAGACGGCATTTTGTCCTTCTGAAGGCTGCTATAGCAGTAGGCAGGTAGAAGGAACTGGGCTTGTTTGATACTATGAAGAGGAGGTTGAGAAGGAATCTGTAAGTGACCTGCAGTACTTGAAGGGTGGTTATGAAGAAGACAGAGCCAAACTCTGTGCAGTGGTACAAGATGGTGTAGTAAGGGGCAACAGATAAAACCATCGCTTGAGATGTTCAAGGTGAGTAACAGAGAAAGCTTCTTCTCCATGAGGCTGGTGCAGCCATGAGACAGGTCACCACACAGACGAGGGGAATCAGCATCCTTGATGGTGTTCTGGACTTTGCTAGACAAACCACAGACACCCTGATGTAGCGTTAGGGATAGTCCTGGGGTCCCCCCTTCTAGGGGCAATTTTGGACAGTTGTCTTTTCCAATTGCTCAGGCTCTTTCTGTTACTATCCTGTTCTTTTTCCCTGCAGGGTGGGAAGATCCCAATACGATGGACAGCACCTGAGGCAATTCAGTACCGAAAATTCACATCGGCCAGTGATGTGTGGAGCTATGGAATAGTCATGTGGGAGGTGATGTCGTATGGCGAGCGGCCTTACTGGGATATGACCAATCAAGATGTGAGTTGTTAAGAAACAAGGAGCAGAAACACTGAAATTGGCAGCAATGCAAGGCCAAAGCATGGCTACAGCTAGACCCAGCCTGTGGCATGTCCGGAACCTTCTCTCATGGGAGATGTGTCCAAGGTCAACACTTTTGGAAGAAGTAATGGGGATAACTTTGGCTTTTGTGCTGCTGCGGCAGAGGTTAGGGACTGTACAACAGCCAGTGCAATAGGAAGGGGTTAATGTGAGCACCCTCAGGGATGGTAGACAGATGCTCAGGAGGAAAGGGAGCGGATAGGTGGAAAAGGAAATGCTACCACTAACCTGAGAGCTCCTGGAGCAGCAAGCATATCTTCATCTACAGGAGGCACTTGGTAAAAGTTTGTTATAGAGTCACAGAATGGTTTGGGTTGGAAACGACCTTTAAGGATAACTTAGTCCAACCTGCCTGCCATGGTCCAGGTCATCTTCTACTAGAGGGTCCTCAAATTTCCCATGGCAAGCTTGGACTGTGATGCGTAAGAAGCCCCTGGAAAAACCTGTGTGGCTCCGTCCTCCTTGATTATAGAGGAGAGGATGGAGGGCTGCAGGAGCAGAATGACAAGGGTTCCCCTGGAAGAAGAGCCTCTAGCCCTTGTGCGTGTGCTTTTCCCACTGAACATTGCAAGACCAGACATTTTCCCACGTTGTGTGATGCAGTTAAGGAGAGACCAAACCCGCAGCAGCCAAAGCTGCCTTGTGTTTGTCCCGCAGAGCTGCAGCATGGCTTAGGCAAGGTGTGCTGCAACCCTGCTCTACATGCTGTAGCAAAGTTCTCATGTGTCTGGTTCTGTTGACCAAGGTCTTGGTCCTCCCCACTGTGTGCTCCAGTTTGCATGTGCACAGGACTGTGGGGAGATCCAACATGTAATGCTGGCTCAGTGCATCCAGCCCTGTCTTGTAGCATGACTGTCACCTGGAATGGCTGGGTTGTTAGTGGGAGTGAGGAGAGAGCAGCACTGGAGAAAGAAAAACACAGGGGCAGCTTCCCCTGTCTGTAACTCACAAACAGACCCTTCACTGGACAGGGATGCTCTCCTCCCAGTGACCTGTTGTATTGCGCTGTGTACCTGTCCAAAAGTACAAACTCTTCCCTCTGACTCACCTTACTCATGCCTGACGCTGCAGGCTTGCACATCCTTGTCAAGGTAGCGGGATGCTCTCTCCCTGGATTAGGAGACTTATGGGCATGGCTTATCACACGTAGTCAGCAAGGCTGCATGTCAGCTGAACAAGGCCATCATCTCCTCACTGGGTAACATGACATGGAGAGGGCTGGGAGCTATAGCAGCACGTGGTGGTGGCTGAGATGGCAGGCAGCAGGAAGTGCAGGCAGTCAGCCCCGCTGCAGTATATCTGGCCTTGCCAGTTACACTCAAGGTCCAGGAAAAGGACCACGATGAATTAAACAGGTTTTATTGCAACTGTATTAATCTCTTTTTCTCCTCTTGTAGGTGATAAATGCTATTGAGCAGGACTATCGGCTGCCACCACCTATGGATTGTCCGAATGCCCTGCACCAGCTAATGCTTGATTGTTGGCAAAAAGATCGAAACCACAGACCCAAATTTGGGCAAATTGTCAACACCTTAGATAAAATGATCCGAAATCCTAACAGCCTGAAAGCCATGGCACCTCTTTCCTCTGGGTGTGTATTTCTGTCTTCCTCTTGTCCTATGGCTTCTCTTTGCAGATCCGCTGTCCCTTGTGTCCTGGTGGGTACCAGCTTTGCGTCTCTCTAGGCTAGTTATTTCGGAGCCAGCTTGCCCTGTGATGTTTGGTCCTTTATAGGAAGGGGATTAAAAGAAGTCAAGGTCACTCTGGTCCCTCTCCTTGGACACGTTAGATCTGGTGAACACAGCTCACTGAGTTGGATAGTGACTCTAACTGCAGTTAAAGGAGCACATTGGTTTCATGTACACATGATGCTGGATGAGTGTGGTTGCTTTAGTAGTTGAATCTTGCATGCAGTGGAAGCAAATAAAGCCTCATCAGGCAGTGTGATGTTTCCCTGGGCTGAGTGGAAATACACCCAGAGAATGTATTTTCTCCTCTGTTGCAGCCATGATTTTAGAGCCGCATCCCATCATCTTTGGAGGCTCCTACCTCTCCTGTACAAACTGATCCAGTAAGACTTCTCTGATGCTCTACACAATCCTTCCCTCAGTTGAATTAGACTGTTTTCTGATTGGTACTTCATAATATGGTGCAGTTCAGGCACTGTGAATGGTGCTGGTCCAGACCTCTTCAGCTGATGTAGGGTGCAGAAATACACATGCTTTTTGCTGTTGGTTCTGCTCATTCCCCATTTTTGTGTTTCAGGATGAACCTCCCCCTACTTGACCGCACAATCCCAGATTATACCAGCTTCAACACTGTGGATGAATGGCTGGATGCCATCAAGATGAGCCAGTACAAGGAGAGCTTTGCCAGTGCTGGCTTCACCACCTTTGATGTAGTATCTCAGATGACCGTAGAGTAAGTGCCCTGGCTTCTATTCCCAAAGCACAAGTTAAAATCTCAGCAGTTTGACAACAACTGGTTGTTATTGAATTAGTTTTTATTCTCCCATAATGTGGTTTCTATAAAACTTGTTGCTTTGTGGACCCATTTCTGGTCTATTCAGTTTCTGCAGAACTACTTTGTGCTGCAGGCTCTGTCTTTGTCTCTGGACATTGTGTCTGTCTGCTGCCCTGGATCTGCGTCATTTATTTGCGCATTATCATGCTGCATGGCCCCACTGTGAAAACAAGAACCCCACAAGGGTCTCCAAAACCCCAACATGGGAAAAATAGAGAATTTCGGCCAGCATCAGGCTGTTCTCCAGCCACTCAAGAGCACTTTCAGACTCCACAGTCCTTTTGGATGTATGTGGTATCATTGATGTCAAGAAGCACGCTGCGAATGAATTTCTGCCTAAGAAAGGCCTCTGAAAGTCCAGATGGTTTCAAATTTGTTCTGAATCGTCCTGCATCCACTAAAGACATCCCTCAGTGGCAAAGTCTTAGCAAGTTCTTCGGAGAAAGCAGGCAGCTGGAATCTGTTTGTGGTGGCTTTTGAAATCCCTTGGGGCTAGCTGGGACTGAGGCCTCTGGTGAAAGATTTGCGGTTGGTTGCAGTTAACTTTAGCAAACCTGCCTAAGGCAGCGCCAAGCATTAAAGCCATCTGTAAGAGCTACAGTGTCTCTGCCTCGTAACCAGGAATTCTTTTTCAGTTGGTCCCTAATTCCAGTCTTTAATTCTACTCATGAGTCAGAATCCACTCACGCAAACAGCCAAACTGACCATTCCTGGCTTTCCGTTCTTATTTGCTGCTAGGAGATTCACATGGCTGTTCTGACTGTTCAGTACATCTGTGATACAACCCCAAGGCCCTGGGGATGATATTGGCACATTATAGACTATGTTCATACAGCAGAAAGAGGGTCCATAAAATCTGAATTAGAGGGAAAAAGAACTTTTGACTAAACTGGGACATCCCACATACACCACATCCCAGCCTGTCTACATTTGTCTGCAGGCTGAGATACCTGAGCCAATGAAGTGTCTGTGGCCAGGGCAGAAAGCTGAGGAGTCCCAGGGCTGCGTGGGGCCACAGTCTTATTCTGGTTTACAGGCATGAGTGAAGTCTTTGGTCTTTGTTCCCAGTCAGAACAAAAGCTAAAGTCAAGGTGCCAGACTCATCCAAGAAGGAAAATCCTCTAGCTCAGCGCATGTGGCTGGGACAAGGTCTAAAGCAAGCTCTGAAGGCTCACGTGCCGCTTGTGCAGGGGATTTTTTCTCACCTTTCCTTGGAGCTCCTGTTGACCCTTCTTTGCCCATTGACTTCCACTCTAAAACAGGCAAGGGGTTTGCCACACTTAAAAATCTGTTCTTAAGGAAGGAGAAAAGGCGACTGAAAATCCTTGCAGTCAGGTACAGGGCACATCTCATGAATGCCATCCGTTCCCTGAGAATTCATGGCTGAGATTTATCCACCAAGGAGGAGATGAGTAGCAAACTCAGCTGGGGTGACCACAGATACAAGCAATGCAGAGTCACTTTCATGCTCTTGGTGCAATCTTTGTTCTTCCCAGATGCCTACTCTCTATAAAAAATAGGAGCAGAGGGGAAAAGAGATTGTTGTGGTTTAGCAAAGAGGGTAAGTAGCAAAAGTTTGTCACTTGATGGCCTCATCAGATCAGAGCAAAAGTAGCAAGAACAACCATCATCTGCACAGGGGGGAGTGAGATTCACACTGCTGACGATGTAGCACTTGCTGCTTGTGTGTCCCCAGGTTTGGGAAAAATGGGTTACTGTGTCACAAAAAGAGAGAGATAACCTAAACCTGCAAAGAAAGCAACAAAACAATTCATGGGTAGAAAACCTTAAGGCGAATTCACTTACAAACAATGAGCAGAGCCTGTGGTATTTGGTTTCGTACTCTCTATTGAGGTTCCAGTACTCCAGGGGTGCTGCAGGTAGGTAGCAATTGCAAAGCCAGGGAGAGTCAAAAAGAAAGAGTAGAGGTTTCAGCAGGTTTGCTTGTATTTGTTGCATATATGGAATATGCTCATCTATGAACTTGTTCTGCTGTGAGAAAAATGTGATACTTATACGGTGTGTGTTTCTTTTCCTCCAAAAGGGACATTCTGCGAGTTGGGGTCACCTTAGCAGGACACCAGAAGAAAATCCTTAACAGTATCCAGGTGATGAGAGCACAGATGAACCAAATTCAGTCTGTGGAGGTCTGATAGCAATGTGTCCTCCTGCTCCTCTTCCTCGAGGCCCTGCTCCCCTTTGCCCTTGTATGTCCGAACTACAGTTCTTGAGTGTTCTACATGGACCAGAGGCAGGCAGCTGCTCTGAGGATCATGGCAACAGGCAGAAATGCCCTGTCATCAGCAATGAGAAGTCGCCAAGAGCTCCTAGAATTTAAGCAATGGAAAAAGGGAACAAAAAAAAGACAACTATTTTGAAAAAAAAAAAAAAAAAGAAAAACAAAAAAAAAGCCAAACCACAAACTATGAAATATTTTTAAATAATAATAAAGCAATTGCGTTCTTGAAAAGGGCTCCAAGACCAATGGGAGTCTCCAAAGGAAGAGAAGAGAGCAGCTTCATCTGTTTCCTCTTGCACAAGGCTGCTGCAGCTGGGCCCAGCACCTCTGGAGCAATGAGACTTTTTCAAGAAGATGAATGCAAAGAAGGGTCACAAGAAGCACTTCTCCTTCTCACATGGGATGCGGCTCTGGGAATGTCGTGCGGTCAGCAGTCCTTCCCTAAAGCCCCTGTTTGCAAATCAAAGGGGGGAGAGAGCTGAAGCTCTTTGGTGCTGTGGAACCAGGGGCATCTCAGAGACTGATGGACTTCAAAAGATGAAGACTTTTTTAAAAAATAATAAAAAACCACAAAACAAAACACAAAAAAACCCCAACAAACACATAAACTGAGACTAGAAGAGGCTGTTTCCGACAATTGAGAAGGAATCTGTAATGCTTCAGGGGGTGGGGAATGGGAAAACCAATCCTTTTTACATCTCTTATTTTCTCTTGTCATGGAACAGTTTTGTGAGTGACAGTTTCCTAAGGGTCCGTCCATCCACCCTCCAGTGGCATCATTGTCTCATACATATCATATGCACAAGACTTTTAGTGATGTCCTCACTAGATGCCAATGATCTTTCCCCAGAAGACTTCCCAAGTACAGTATGTAGTAGCTTTTGATTACAAATGCTGATGTGTACCTTTATTTTTCGGTTGTCATTGTTGGGAGATTTGTCCTTTTACCTTCTTTTGGTACCACCGGATTGTGAGTTTGGGGTTGGAGATTTTTGGTTGGTTGGGGTTTTTTAATGAAAAATGACATCTCCAAGCATCATATCGTTCAAGAACTTAAAGCCCTTCCCTGTGGAAGGGAATTTGCAGCTTATTGACAATATGCCAAGAGAATTGGTTTGGGTTTTTTATATGCACATTTCCTCCCATTTGCTTGTTTGTTATTTTGCAATTTGTCATGGCCCGACAGACGTTTCTAATGTTGGGTTTCCAGTTGTTTGCCAAGACAAAATGATCACCTACTCGATTCAGGGTTGCTGGTGCAGGGGTGAGCAGCATCAGACGGTTTGGGAAGGGAGCTGCAGGGGAGAGGGAAAGACAGGGGAGGATGGATGGGTTGTGGGAGGGAATGATAACTCCACAGCTGGCTGTCAGAGCCCTTTGGAAATGAAATGTGTGACTGCTTAGAACGGTGCCATTGGTGTACAGACCACAGAAAGGCAGGGTAAGCCCCGACCTCTAAGAGGAGCTCACAGCATGTGGTTTCTTGGAATCTGAATTGTACTCGCTGCCAAGCTGTGGATGGCTCACTACAGTGATCAAACTCTGTGTCCTTTGGGGAACCCAGTCCCTTCGTTAGACGATGTGCTGGGGGCTCTGGAACAGCTTCAGGCTCAGCCAGTCTCCCTGAGGAGAGCCTGGGACAGCAAAGGCAAGAACTCTGATGCAGTAGCCCAGGTCTCCAAAGGCAAAATGCTGTGGTTGAAGCTGAATGATCAGTCAGTGGATTTATAAGTAACTGAAATAAATACTTTAGTTACCGCCCAGGTCTTTGGTATGTGTAAATGCCACCAACCAAGCGCAGGAGGGTGCAAGTGAGATTCAGGCTTGTTCTCCTTGTGCAGCACCTTGTATCCTTTTAAACATGCCTACCACTGGTCGCCTTCCTCTGGCCACATGTGACATATTCCTACGCATCTCCTGGCCATGGCCCGCACAGTTTGTGTTTACAAGCCCTTGCCTGCAATTGCCATTTGCAGGGTCCTCCGCTTATTTTCAGCAGCATGGGGGGTTGGAGGCATGTTCGTAGGGAGCTGGTTTGCTGTGTTTTCCAGGAGCTGCGCCCAAGAGGAAGTGTGTCTGCTGTGGATGGAACTCCCAAGCTGTCTAGACTTCTGTGGCCAGACTTCATCTCCCTAGACTGCTTGTAAACTATGAGGCCACTTATAAAATACGTAGAATTTTCCACTCTCAGACCAGATCCAACAAAGAAGAGCTTACGAGTGGCCGCAGACCATTCCCTACAAGTGAGAGTTATTTCTCTGCTTAGCTCTTGCAGTGTCCCAGCGTTTGGTGGACAGCATCAGCAGCAGGGGCCTTACATGGAGGAATTTTCCCTCCAGCCCCTATTTCCCTGAAATCTCGAGTGCTGCATTGTATCTTCATTTGTGTTTTCAGTATCTTCATGCTCTTGCAATTAAAAGTGCATCTGTAGTCACGTGAACTTCACTAGCAGATGCGTGCTGGGAACACAGGGGCATATTCTGTACTCAGTGTCACAGTACTCCCCCTCTGACAGCAGTGCCGTTGCCCTACATCTCTTTCAGGTGGTAGAATATGATATAGAGTGAGGGGTCAGTGGTCTATAGGCATGTTTATATGCAGGTGGTGCCTGGACGTAATCAGCTTTCTGTCCTATATGCAGGCTGGTTTAGCCTGTGTGTCTAAAGAAGGGATGCTTTCAATGTTGTTGCATTTACAAAGCTATGCTCCTCGTCAGAAATGGACTTAAAGACTAGCATGCAAAAATGGGGGGTGTCAGGTAAAGCACACGAAGTGCTAGTGCTTGCAGAGGGCACACAAAGAAACAAGAAGCTTCTCCATGTGCCCCATCCAATGGAAGTGTGGAGCAGTAACAAGAGCTGCTCACATGGTCCGTCTCTGTCTCACGTTGTAGCTGCTGTATTTAACCAGGAACAGTTGTCAGTCTTTCCCAAAGGCATGTCTGAAGCTGTTTGGTGGCAGTCCAGGGTGAGGGGAGCGTGGTGCTGTTGTCTAGCCATAGCCAACCGGCTACTTTATGTGCGAGAGAGCTTTGCAAGGAGAGCTCTGTCTGCCTAGAAAACTCACCAGCAAATTCCTATGGGCAGCCATGTGGAAGGAGCACATGATGCCCTTCAGTTGTCCTTCCCAGACAATTCTTGACTGTTCTCTGCCATCCCTTACATTCCTGCAGACACAAAGGAGAAGCAATGGCCAGGCAGCAGCACTTCAGAGCCAGTCCTTGTTAGGGCTTGGAAGGGCACTTCAGGTCTTCATTTGGAGACATTTTGTCTTAATGCACTGAATCTCCTCACTAGCTACCATTATACACATCTACCTACCAGACCCAACCCACTGTGAAGGATGGGACCATACCAGGCTCAGTGCCATAACTCACCAAAGCCGTGGCAGCTGCCTGCAGGACAGAGAAAGCACATCCTTGTCTCTTCTTCTGACCAAAAATCACATGTTGTCAGTACATTCCCATCTGTTCATACCAGGTGTTGCTGTGACATCTGTCTGTACTTGTGTAGGACTAATGGAGAACTGGACTAAAATGGGCATGATCCATAAAACACTGCAATTTTCTGCATCCCTCAAGCTCTCCTGGGAGCACAAGGAACCAAGTTCCTGAAAGTACTTTGGTTGTAAATGCCTCTGGAGCATGCTCCAGTGAAGGGCAGAGTCACTGAAGTGACTTTAATGTATTTATCTAATGGGTGTCAAATGTACTGCAATGAAATGTGAGTCTAATGACAAAATTCAGCTTCATGGGGAGAACATGTAACAAGGGGAAAGGCAATTGCTAACATTAACACTGTGAAATAGTTGTGCATGTGCATGCGTGCATGTGTGGATACAAAAAATAACACAAGATTTTCAGGCAGCCTGCTGCAATCTTCACATTTCACCTCCACCTTTCAAGCTACCTCCTAGACTTACCCTTCTCCTGTTTCCCACTGCCATCTGCTGCTGAGGGTTACCCATGTCTGGTGATGGCAGTGGGTCAGAGAGCTGAGCATGACCCTGGATTGAAAGCACGAAGTTGGTTGGGCAGTGATAAGTTCAGATCACGCAGAGCATTGTGGGGCAGAGCGGAGAAAGCAAAGCGCACGTGGGTGGTAAAAAGTTCAGATCTGTTTAGTGGGTCACTGTCAACTGTTGGCCACCAGCCCTCTGCCTGGAATTAACAGCACAGGGGTTGGAAAACCAACCTTGTATGAGGCACTGCCATGAGGAATCACTTGCTCTTGCTGACTGTGGGGACACAGGGCACTATGAGCTGCGCATCTGCTCCCCAAGTTATCTTCCCCCTCCCCAGTAAAATCTCTACCTTTCATTAATGGTGATCTGTGGTTTTCAGCAGCTGAAGAGCTGCGGGCTCCTCCTGCAGTCTGGCTTCTCCATAGGATCCTCACCACTGGGCAGTAGCATTCAGTGGCAGTAATTCATGCACAGGACTTCCATGTGATGCGGGTAAATGGGGCTGTCACGGAGTTTACTGGTTATGCAGTATTAATTTACTATTGAAATTCAAATTTGGAGTTTTAACCCACAACCCCATGGTCAGTCATTATGCGTGAGAGTCATCTTGTTAGCATCATTATGTACCACTGTTAGCAAGGAGAGAACCATGTGCAGGGAAGCATTTACAGTAGTACCCTGTGCAAGGCTGGGAAGAAAGCAGTGCTACATCTTTATGTAGCTCTGGCTTAGAAGGTCTGCCATAAGGGGGCTGTTAGCCAGCCACAATAGCAGGATCTTGCTCTCTTCACTGACTACTGAAGTATTCTCCATATGCAGAGTTACCTCCTGGTCTGGAATGCCATGAGCTAAGGAGAGAGGAAGCTTTACCAGTAGTAGATGCTGCCTATGCCAATAATGCTTTTCCCACACCCCTTGAAGTTGTTCTTTGCATTGGTGTTAAAGGAAAGGCTCTTTCCCCATAATCATCGCACAGGCTGCAGATTAGCAGTGGCCTGTAGAGGAAACCTTTTGGTGGCTTTGAGCAGTTGAGGAAATCTCTTGTTGTATTTTCCAGGTGGATTTCTACAAAACCTGGGGTCAGGGCTTGAACTCTGCTGCGTCATTAACAGTTGTATGCCCTGATGGTACAATAAATCTGTGGCTGCCTTGGATTTATGAATCCAGAGCATCTGGAAGTATCTCTGTTGCCTGGTTTGTTTTAGTGGAGTCTTTTTAATGTATTTCATCTTCTTTCTAACCTGAGCGTGTCTGACCTGAGGCTTATTTAACATAGGTCTTTTTCCATCTTCAAAGATTTTACATACGTGCAAGTTCTTCACATACAGGATTCAGCATTTCCTCCTTCAAAGTTGTATGAACAATTGATGTAGTACCAGCTTCAGTTTTGTATCCTGCTGGCAGTTCCCCAATGCCATTAAAGGCGTACCTAAAAATTACCTTCTTTGCTGCGTTCTCCTCCTTTTACACTGCAGTCTCCTAGTGAAGTGTTCCACATGCTTCCAGCTCTAGGACCAGTGGTCCTCTATGTCAGCAAAATGACATTTCCTCATGGTTGTATGATCTGAGCTATACCTGCTTGCAGTCAACACAACCACGTTCTGTCCTGGAGCTTTAGTTTGTGACTTGAGCGCCGGTCCCATCTGCACCGTGGTGGTTCCACCATGTTCATTCACAACTCAGTCCAGCTCTGCCACTGGCTCTCTCACAAGCAAGTCCCACCCAAAAATTCTCTCCTGTATTGCTGATTTCATTTTGTCATTGCAGGGAGCTGCTAGAATCCTCGTACTATGCAGAATACACAGTTGTTTATCTTCAGTCCTATCTTGGCCTTGTCTTCAGACTTCTCCAAGATGATTTGCTTCTTGTAACTATTGAGCTCTTCCCAAAGACAGGACACAACTTTGGTCTGTGTTTGCTACCATATGAGTTGCAGTCTTCCACTGTTGTCTTAGAAAACTCCCTGCACTCTGAAAATAGTTCCTGGAGTTTACCTTCGTGCTGTCCCTTTGTTATTCCTGCCAGCTTCACTGACAAACGTTACACGCAGAAATTTGGGATGGAAGCAAGGAGTCCCCCCAAGTCTTTTTCTTGCTCTGCATTCCCAGCTGTCTTACAATTGATCCAGCAATTCCTCTCCATTCTCCCCCTCCCCTTCCCCAGTTCTGCAAGCCGTTTCTCTGCAGTCCTGTGCTTTGCAGAATGCAATAGCAGCCCCACTTCTGTAGCACTCGGGTCATTGTCTCACTCAATCCAGCCACAGACTGTTAGATACACAGAGTGCCCCTGATTGCCATTCCTGCAAACAAGACTTGACCTTGCATGCCTTATTTTGTATTCTTTTTCCCCAGGAAGTCCATTTTGCCTTCAGGAAAGTCGACCAGCAAATGTTTGGCTGATACTTTCCCAGTTCTTTCATTCCAGTCAATTTCAGGAGTTTTTAAGTTGCCTCAACTGTAGCTTCTGCTTCTACCTCTAAGGTCAGTCATCGTTTCCTGCGCAGATGTCATACTGTATTCTTTGATGATTCCTGCTATGTCTAGGAGGAAAGGATTAAACTTTGTTGAGTCTTTAGCTCTCTTAGCAAAAACTAATGGAAGGAGTTAAAGGAGGACTAGGGGGAATGTTACCCTAACCCAAGGGAGGTGAACGGTGACAGTCAAATCACCCTATTCCCCATATTGCCTTTCTTCTGCACTTCCAACTCACCGACTGCAGTTTATGGTGAGTGAGCTGGTTCGTGAGCCTGGGAGATGGAGGTTGGCAAAAGCACCAGACCCCAACTGAACAGTGCCTCGCAGGCATTGTGGACACCAGCCTGAGAGAGGTGGTGGGGCAGATCCACACCCCTGCTGGGTGTTTGCTGGTGGAGAATAAACGTGAAGTCTCTGATTGCTGGCAAACAGCGGTACACAGTAGCCTTCATGTAAGAACGTGGTTATGAGACAGTAATTCTCTGATATGCTGGTGATAATTCCATTCTCCTCAACTCAAAAGTGATACACAGAAACTAAGAATTATGCAGATATAATATCTGTATATTATGTCAGATATTATCAGGGCCTCAGGAACAGCCAGACATCTCTGGGAGGTATGAAAGGTAAATAGATTGTGATTCTTGGTATGGCAGAGGTGAACCACAGTGATGAAAATCTCCTGCTGTTAGATCAGGAAAGGTGTGGGTAAGGTGAATAAGCAGCAGTCACTATTTCTTACAATAAAACCACTAAGGCAGGTGAAGCAGAATACTGCTTGGCACAAAGAAGAGTGGTTGAAGGGTGGAGCTCATTGCTGGAGCATGTTGAGAGCAAGCATTAGATGGATTCAAAAGGTGGCTGGACAAATCTGTAAAAAGATAATCTCCTCAACACAAAGATACCTCTTCCAGGTTTTCTAGGTCACGGATGCCTGGGGGCATGGGGTGTATAACAGCATTCCTACAGCACTTCTTTTATACCACTGCATTCTTGCGACTGACACGTTTTAAATCTTTCAAGAGCCCAAACACTCCATCAGTCATCACTGGTTTTCCATTCTTCACTCTTTCTGGTGAAGGATTTCTGTGGAGCCAGGGGGCTTCTCATGCCAAGGGAAACCACTTGCTTCCTCCTCCCAATTTCTTGTGTAACACAAGATGCAGCGTGTTGTCAGCACCTCAAACAACAGTAATGGCACAGAAAGGGAAGCTGTGTTGGTGCGACCTCATGCTCTGGATATGGAAGATCTTTAGAAGCATCCTTGCCTCAAATCTTCTTTTATGATTCAGAGGACATTATGCACAGAGGGGACTGCTGGTGTAAGGAGAGGTCCCTTCTTTCCTTCCTCTGCTATGGCGTGGTTTTATGTTGAGGCTGTTGCCCCTCTGCACTGGGTCAGCCAGTCACTCCTGGTTGCTTGGGTGTCTAACTGTGAGTCCAAATGGACAATGAGAGCTGCCTCAAGGATGAAAATGCAGGAAAGGAGCCTGGGACAAGCTTTCACATTGGGCGAAGAGGTCTGGGTGCAATGGAGCGATTCAGGGCTGGGCTGAGTGCGTGCAGTGAAATTCCTGAGACACCCCAGAGCAGGCAATGAGTGTTGGGGCTTCAGGACATGGTGTTGAGTGCAGCTGTGAGTGCTGGCCCAGCGCTGAAGCAGAATTTGTCCTTTATGTCCTGGGGGCAACTTAGATCCAATCAAAAACACATTCTGTTGCTTAGGCTGCCTTGATGGTGTAAGTGAAAATCTATTGGTTATGGGCAGTGATTCATTTCCCTCTACAGAGCAGCCCAGGAAAGGGGATGGAGGGGCTGTCTGGAGCAGAAGGGGGTCCCTGGCTGTGTAGTCCTGGCCCCCTGCAGATCCTTGTAGGATGTAGAAGACCAGGAAGGGTCATGGTGTTTGGTGTACTTGTGCTTCTTACTTGGCCCCTCTGGGCTCTGATCTCCAGTGGGAGCTGGAGTGTATTTTTTGCTGATGGTTTTGTAAGCTCTCTGATGGTTCTTTTCTTCTGTGAAAATCCCAGCTCCTGTGTTCACGATCCTGGAGCACTGGAGTCATGTGAGAATCGCAGCTTTTGTTGTAGGACAACCCTGACCCTCATGTGAGGAAACCAACTTGCAGGGCTATGGGTTTCATGTTGGCCAGCCCAGCTTACAGTGAACCACTGCGTCTGTTCCCACAGTACCTGAGCACCTCACAGTCTCTGGAGCATGTGTCCAAGAGACAAGCCAAGGCTTTCCACATGAGTGAGGTAAAGAGAAATGAAGACCGAGAGCCACAAAGGCATTGGGATACAATTCCTCTTTGAACAGCTGAGTTATAATTGCAGGAGTTCCCAAAATACTTCTGTAATAAGAACTTGCTCATGTCACTGTCAGCCTGTGGCTACGTCCCTCAGGCGAGTAGAAGCACTGCCCATCCTGCTTTCAAGCTCCAGAGTTTTCTTCCAGGCTGTTCAACAGTGGAGGGAAGTGAAACACTTGAGCTCACCCAACCCTGGATCATGTGTGTAGAGTGGGCAAGCAAGTTTGGTCACCCCTGTCCCAGCAGACAGAAGATCTGGACAGTGAAAAACCCGGCTTGGACAGGGGTAGAATGAGCATGAGTGAGTTGGAGAGACTGAATGTGAGCTCAGGCTCTCAGAGAGCTGTGGTTTGTGATGCCTGACACGTGCCCTTTCTGCAAGGAGAGCAGTCCCTGATGCACGCATCTCCAGTGTGCCAGGCTGCGGTCCTTCTCCCAGATCATTCAGATTCTCCTGCTGAAGTCCTGGTTCCCTTCTCCCCTCCTTGCAATGGTCTTCCTGAACCAAGACCACGCAGCACAGCACATCCCTTGCTGTCCTGCTGGAGCTGGACGGGGGGAAATCAGGGGCTGGGAATTTGCATCTGTTCCTTAACTCATGGATCCAAGCATAAACCCCCTTAATCAGGGGGCATTCCTCCATGCACTTCTCAGCCTGTGACCCTTGCATCCTTTATTTTTATTGCTTGGTCTCCATCTTTCTGTTCTCTGCAACGTTTCTTTGCCTTCTATCCCTTCCCCAGTATAGGAGGGATGGATGTTTTGTTTAGATTTGGGCTGTCATCCGGGAATCTCTTCCTTGGAGCTGGCTCAGCACATCTCTGCAGGGAACCTGGTTTTAGCTACATTTCTTCCCATGAAATGAATCCCCCCTCTGCCTACCTGTTTTCCTTCCTTTCCTCTCTGGAAACATCAGCCGCCTTTCTTCCCACATCTTCCTGGTAAAGAGGTAGAAAGTTGTATGAAATCCAGTCAGGTGTGTCAGGATCCTCCATCAATGTTCCCATGGAATAGTTCAGGGAAAAGGATCCAACCCTGCCTCTTACCCACAGGTAAATGAGGACGCGCATCGGTCTGAGGACATGATTCCTATTCTCAGGTCTGCTTTGATGGCCTTCAGTCACTCGCTGCCGTGCCATCTGTTTTGGAGGAGCTGTGAAGTCAGTCTATCCAGGGCGCACTTTGAGGCCCCATTTTTAAGGTTTGTGGGAGTGTTCGAGCTGTTGAAGCCAGAGCTAAGCAGTAGCAGTTCCTGCTGGAGAAATAAGCTTGGCATTTCAAAGCACTGTCCCAAGTGCGGATCCCCACTCACCTAGGCAAGCTGTGGTGGGATGCAGGACATGGGTGAGTTGCAGCTAGGAGCTCAAAGAGCTCCCTTCAGGGTGAGCTGGGCACATATAGTCAAACCTGCAGCCCCAGATGCCATCTGTCAATGGGCTTCTGAGAAACTGAGGAGTCAACATAGCTGTCCGTGTTTCCACTTTAGAGGAGTCCTGGCAGGGAAGATCTTTTAGCTCAGAGCCTAAAGCCTAGGTCAGCAATGCAAGGGAGAAAGCGAGAAGGTCCTGGAGGGAAGTGAGCCTTATGTTGAGGTCTAAAATGTGAGACAGGGAGGTGGCAGTGATGTAGCAGGGGAGAGGGGTGTAGAGCACTGTGGCAACAAATCCTTTTGCCTGTACCGGCATTGGATTACTGTGATTTGCTCATATGGCTGCTCCAGTTTGACAAGGTGTGAAGCCATCAGCCTTAACTGGAAGATTTGTTGAGGAGCTGCATATGTTATAGGGAAGGTTTGTACGGAGAGGAGCCTTGTTATGGCTTTGGAAGGAGCTGGTGGTATAGGATGGGAAAATTATGTGTATCCTTCAACTGCCCAAAGACAAGTCTGTCCAGTCACTGCTACATCTTCTCATCCTCCTAACGCTAGTCCAAGGATATATCAGCTGGGCTCCGTGGGCATCCCCAACTCTTATTTCCTACTCTTCATCCTGTATGTTGGCAATGGCCTTGTGGACAATGGAACATTTTCATGACAGTATTTGTATTTTTTTAATTGTGAATGGGGAGATAGCGTGCAGGTCCTTGTTACACAGGGATGTGTCTTCCATTCAGACCAGGGTTTCCCCTGGCTTCGTCAGATGTCTTTCAATGTTACTGAGATAAATAAACTAAATCAGATGTATTTATAAAGGAAACAGAAACCCGCTGCTCCAATGCCTTTGTAGGAGTATTTTTAACAAAACATTTTTTCAAAATAAATGTGAATTGTAAAGTTTGAAGCATTTGCTTGTGGCTTTCTTTTCTAGGTGCTTTGTTCGACTTCTGCCCTTCCTGTGTGTGTGTAATCATTACGGTACACAAACATGAGAGATACTGATCTCAGAGAGAGGGAAACATGCCCATAACTTGTTTAGTGCCTGGGAAATGACTTCAAGATAAACAGATACCACTGTTAACCCTGCTTAAACCATTCAGTCTGAATAACTAAATGACAAATATAGCCATTTGCTCCACTTGTAAATTATCCAGAACAACACTCTTTTTTTTGTTATTAACTTGTTCTTTACTTTAAAAGATGCTACAAATTTACGTGTGCACATTTGAATATTTGAACTTATGATTTCATTGATGAGTTTGCGTGCTCTTCATTATTCATGGGGCAAGGTGGGATATCTTAGTTCTATGACACTTCAGCTGCCCAATGCGTTGACAAACAGTTGTAAACAGGAGGAGGAAACTCAAGGCAATTCAGTATCTAAGCAACTGCCTCCCAGCTTGGACCCCATATTGGAAGTCAGTCATAGGTGTTTTCGTTAGAATCTTGCTCCCTTGACAACCCTGCATGTAAAAATCACATATGTAAATGATCATTGTGAATCAGTGAAAGGATATAGAAATGAACTCAATGCTTTTAGCTACTACCCACAAATTCTTCTCTGCAGTAATCTTTCAACCCTGAAAGTCATGCACATTGAGAGAACTAGGTGTAGTTTAGATGATGGATACAAATAATGCAGCAAATAGACTGTATAGACCATTAGCTGTCGTAATCTAACAGTCAGTTGCAATAAAGAGTTTGGCTCATAATAAGAACATCAGTAATTTAGTTCATAATCGCAAATCTGTGATACCTGATTCTGTCACCCTCCTACTTCCTTTTCTCAAAGGGAAAAGAAACTTCTGCATGCATTTGTCAGGAGAAGCTTAGGTTTGCATGTTTGTAACTCAGTCAGATATTTCTGCAGTCATAAGACACTTCTCTACAGCAGCATCTAGAAAGCAGGAGCTGGATGTGCATCTGAATTTTTGGGTCGAGACCTGAACCTGCCAATTCCAATCTCTGCACCTCGTCAGTGAGAAGCACTGACAGGAAGCACCAGACTAAAACCAATGAACCTAGCAAGTCTTATTTTGCTGTTAATCAGCGTTGTTCCTTCTGGCACTGCAAACCTGGAAGCAGCCAAACAGGGCGTAAGTTTGCCCCTTTTTCATGGGTCCTGGAAGGGCCCTGAAGGTGCCTGGGAAGAGAGGCATGAGCCACTGGAGAAGGAGGGCTGTAAAAGATGGCGTTCCTGAGAGGGAACAAAGAGTTCTGAGCCATATAGGAGTGGATGCAGTTGATGCGTCCTCACGCAGACATTGACACCCAGCCCACATGCAAAGAGAAGAGTCTTGGCAAGGCAGCAAAGGCATTGACTGTCTTTCCTGTACGGAAAGCTCACTTCCCACCCCACTGGCCACTTCAGTTTACTGGGAAAGAGCATTGTCTCTATCTAGGGCAAGACCCAATCCCTATTGGGAGTGTGTTGAACAAATGGTGTCCCTAAGAACTTCTTTGTGCATGCCTGAAATTCTTACCATGTAAGATACATTTTCAGCAGTAATGGTGCCAGGTTGGTGCATTAGTCTAGGCCAGACAGTCTCCTCCTGGCTCTCCCATGATCAGTTATTGTGCCAGGAGCCCCTTCAGCACTGAATTTTCTCCTCCCACCCCTACTTTCTTCATCAGGTCACCCACTGTCCCAAAGTATATTTGTAATGTTCAGTGCCACGAGGCCTTTGTCACCTGGGTCTTTCACTGTGTGTGAAGGTTCTGCACTGTGTGTATAAAGCACCTACAAAAAACTGGGGAAGCTCCTGAGCCCGCAGCCACTTGAGAAACATGACTGAGGTGCCCTTTTGCAGAACATCCTGGGTGGAAGATCTCGCTCTGCTCTCATGAGACCTCGCTTGCAGCACTGTGTGCAGTTCTGGTGTCCTCAACATCAAAAGGACATGGAACTGTTGGAACAAGTCCAGAGGAGGCCACGAGGATG
>WYDI02031252.1:0-58443 GCA_009867235.2 Psittacus erithacus | reverse complement strand
CCCCCCCCCCCCCCCCCCCCGTCATCAAAAGCTAGGTGGGGAAACAGCCAGGTCTAGTGCTTGTCTGTTTCATGCTGGCTGCTGCAGATGAGCCTAGGCTTGACCTGACCATGAGTCCAAGGACTGGCACTTCTTTTTTACCCCCAGTTTGTAGAGATCCAGACCTTCTCTTCCTGATTGTCAAGAAAATTAAATTATTGCTGAATTTGGGAATCTAAGCAGCACCAGCTTACTTTTTCCCTGCATCTCTCTGGAATCATTTCTGGGATATTTTCCAAATCGTCACAGAAAGCAGGAGGAATGAACCGGCAGCTAGTGAAAATTTTGACAACCTTGTTTGCATTTTTCTTAGAGACAAACCACTTCAGGTAGGTGATACAACTCTGTGTGATGATATTTGTGAAAAGGTTGTGGAAATCATAACTATAAAGGTACTATGTCACATTACCTAGTTTGTTTGCTGTATTTGAGAGTATTTCATGCTAATTCTGTATAGGCTATCCTTTTTACACTCAGAGACTCGTTGCTTGGTAACAAACACAAAAAATACTAATCTTAAGTTTTTTGCATTTCTCTGATTCAAAGACATGTTTTTTCACTGAGTATCAATATAGCTAAAAACATTTTCTTCAGTTTTTCTTCCAAAATGTAAATTCTCTGTTCCCACTGGAGGTCTTTTAGGAAGTTGCTTTGGTTCTCTCCTCTTCAAGCTTTGGAAATGATTGCACCAGTTTTGTCAGGGATGTAGTTATTTGAAATTACAGAATCAGCCCTCTGATTTTGGGAAAACCCTGGATCAGACCAGTATTGTGTTCACTTAAAGTACCAGCGCATACAATTGTTATTTTGAAATTTTCTCAGCATTTCATGAGCTTTTGCTTCGGCTATTGACTTTTTGCTATAGGGAACAAACAGGTCAGTCCTATTAAACAAAACACCATCTCAGCTGAGATTTATTATTATGCTGTACGCTGCTGTATATCTAAGTGTACACATATAAAGTGGGTTTATATGAACGATGAGGTATATATATACAGTGACAGAGTGAAGTAGTGTTCATAACTGTGAATCCAGAATCCCAATACAAGTCATAACTAGTGAGCTTTGAATGAAAACACAAGTAATTTGTATGGGAACACCCCAAATACATGCACTGGATTAATTTTGCAGTTTTTACCTTAAGTGAATGGGTTTAGTATATAAGTGGACAATATTATGTATTAGCAATTAAAGATATTTTGTAATGATACTATGTCATTGGCAAAAGCAAAAAGAAGCAACTGCCCCTTGTAAATGGAACCTGAAAAACGTGGGGAATCACACTATGAGAATTTACTATCGCCTTGCCTTTTAAAAGTTCCAGTGCTAATGTAAAGGGGTAAAGGTTTGCTATTTGCTTCTCATTTCAGATGCTTGCATATATCTCTGATTTTTTAGAGTTGTGTAGAGATGCATGAAACCCCCCTCCCCAAGAGACTCCTGAAACTGAGTGGCTCCCTTTGGACAAATATATAAATGGAAAGCTAAGAAGACACAGTCATAGAATTACTTTTAATATAGTTCAAAGATTATGTTGCAGCATGGATACAGTGAAATTGGTTATTTAAGAATCAGGGACTGCTTTATGATTAAATCTGTGCCTTTACACACCAAATATGACCATTTCATTCTAGTTTCTTTTTCCCTTGGGAACAGCCATGGGAAATCCTAAATTTTCTTTCCCTGCATAAATAATGTGTTTGCAATATGTAATATGCTACATACACAGGATTTAGCATGCATGATATGATACCAGAAGTTTGCTCTTAAATTCTGACAGCAGAGATGTATTTCAAGAGCCTTCACATAAATATCAGCTGGTAATAATAGTGATAGATTTTTTTTTTACTTGATGTTTACTGATAAAAGCCCCCCTAAGATCAGATGTGGCTGGCTCTGGAACCCTTTTTGCTATGCTGGGGAAGACTCCAGACATTCACTAGCATAAGTTAAACATTTGTTGGGTAGCATCTGTAAAAGGGGGTTTTTGCATCTAACTCCATCTCAGCATTAACAAAATCAGTATTTTTCAGTGTTGCTTGGTGTGTGTTACCAGCTATTGTTTGCAAGTTTAAGACTACATCAAACCAGTGTTAACATATGCTTTTAACAGCATACATGCAATAAAAGCAATGATGTGAAATAGGATACCAAAGCCCCTATAAGACTGCTCTAGACATAAAGATGAAGAGTAAATTGAAACTTCTAAAGTCTTAAAGCTGTAATGAATTTCCTTTTAAAGCTGAGGGTTGTTTGCTTGTTTGTCTGTTTGTTTCTGAATAACAGATTGCCCATGCATACTACCTTAAGCTCATTTTTATTTCTAGAATGAAGTTTTCAGATTAAAAATAGACTATATTGTTCTATAAAAATTCTAATTGCTACATTCACTGGATTGAGACTATTTTCTTTAGTGTTGTAATTTCTCCATGACTTGAATATAATACAAGCTAAATATTAGCTAATCATGGCTAATAATTTATTTAGGACAACTTTCTGTAAAGAACATGATTCAAGATCTGGAAAATCCCCCTCACAGACACTGTCTCCTTCAGATTTTTTGGACAAATTGATGGGAAGGACATCGGGGTATGATGCTAGAATCAGACCAAATTTTAAAGGTAAGTTTTTTAAGACTTCCAATTAATTAATCAATTACATTTTGGGCAAATTATAGGTTTGAGAGATTTACCTCTGGATTCTAATTCTCTTTCCAATAACTTCAGTTTTCTAGTGTGATAGTGGAGATCGGCTGATCCATGGGGAGAACTAGGAAAGCAGTGTAGGTAATATGGTTCTAGAGCTTGAAAAACCTCTTTTTATATGACAGTAATGTTTAGCTGTCAGAGGATGCTTCTGAAGATTCTGCTAATTCCATGTAGTAAATAGAATTCTAGTTCCACACTGAAAAATTGAGATAACTTGTTTCTGAAATTTTTAATCTGTGAAGACAATATCTTTAACACTTCCATGCTGAACTGTTGTGCTTTTTGTAGCAGAGTCTAAAGAAAAGGTTTATGCTTTCATTCAACTTGAAGAAAGTAAAACCTCTTTCTCCAAAGTAGGGAGATAGGCCTCAAGGTATGCACACAGAAAATTTTATCCTGCGAATGTTGACTAAATGATAAAACCCAATTTCTCAGTATCCCTACAAATTATAAAAATAATAGTTTGCTTTTCACTTCCATAACTCCCCCCTTTTCTTCCAAAATTTGCGCGGAGCTATGGAGTCACCACCATCCCGGCACAAAGAAGGCTGTGGACTGGAGGCTTCTTTTGCAACCATTACTATTCACAGCAAGTTTTCCTTCCTGTAGTCTTGTAAATCCCTATGGAAGCGAGCACAGAATGAGTTAGGGCTTTCAACGAGAGGAGTTAGGAGAGAAGTTTTCACTGCAAACATTTTAACATTTCTGGAAAGCCCTGTAATTCCATGAAACTGGCTCTTCCATGCCAATTTAAACCTTAGAATGTGGTTTTACTTTGAAAACTGATAAAATCCTTTGCTAACAAATCCGATGCCAATGTACATTTGCACTCTTATCTCTCAGCTCTGGTCACCGAAATGAATGTTTTCCTGTACTGAGCCATGTTAGCAGTGCTGTGGAAGTTGATAACAACTGGAAAAAAACAGTCATTTCTTAGCCAGCAAATGAACTGTTAGGAAAGAAGCTCGCATGTCAATTACAAAAGTGTTTAATTAAATTTAGATCAAAGATTAGTTTCTTCTCTCTGTTCCACATGTGCAAATTACAAGGTTTAGAACAAAGTGCCTGTTTTGATTGCTTGCTTATTGAGTTCCCAAACTAGAGTCCACCTTAGCTTGTAGTAACTAAGCAAGCATTAGGACCTCATATTCATTTTGTGCATTTGCATGAATATTAGTGACGTTTTAGAGAATGCAAATAAAGGCAGATATTCCCTGAACTGAGCAAGGTAGCAAACATTAAAAACTTATTCCTGCTCTTTACATGAAAGGGGCACTAAAACAAGACTTCCGCTTCATCTCTTGTAGCTCTGATTAAATCAGGAATAGTAGCAGTCCCTGTACATAGAATGACCTAAAGACAGCACTTTATTGCTCCCCAGTATGTGCCTAAAGCCATTTCATGAAAAACACAGGAGAAGACAGATTCAAAGCTTTGTTCCCAGGATGTTCAAGCAGGTAGAGCAGGTATGGTGTGCACAATGTCGTGTGGTGCATGCTGAACTCTTTGACAGACACTGCTGCTGTCCAAGTCTTACAGTTTCTTTGTGTTCTCAAAGTGAAGCTGCTGCGTGATGACACCTATGAACTCTTAATGGCAAAGAATATGCTATTTCTTATTTTTTATTTAATATTTTCTTATTGTCACTTTCCAGAGCAGGACGGTACTTTACAGCAGTGTGAAGTGACAAACACATCTTCAGTGTTTTTTCCTAACTTCACATCTCAGCTCTCACAGAAGTCTCAGTCTTCTGGGGAGGGGTCTGAAAGGTTTTCTTGTTCTTTGCTATGTTCCCTTGAAGGGTATTTTATATCTCAGAGTTCAGAACTAGAGAGTTAAGTCATGCAGTTTTGAACTTTGCATCACCCACAAAAACCTTGTCAGCTGATAACCATTTTTAATTAGTCATTATGATACACACCCATGTTCTGGTTGCCCAAGTCTTGTTAACTTTTTGAAGAAATTGGAACTACTTTTTGTTCTATATTACATATTTATTCTTTTTAAAGAATAAGGAGTACAGCTGCAAAGAGGATAAAATAAATCTCTCTTGCATGGGGTTAAGTATTATAAAGTTTTTGTACTGATTCTTATTGCGACCATAATACAAACTGTTTCAGTTTCTAACATTCATTAATCTCTTTGAGATCTTTCTGGGGATGTAGAGTATTGTACAGTACTGATAGTCGAAATCATATAAATGGATGGATGTATGAAATGTGGAATAATTACCCAACTTATAACACTTTTTGTATTTTAAGGCAAGAGCTCCACAGGAGCAATGGTTTAAACTAGGGACCTGCTATGTGGTTTTGCATGTAGTCTGGGGCTAATATTTATTTTCTACATTTCACAAAAGATGTGAATCAACAAGTTGTGCCATTGCTCATGCATTTATCTAGCTTTTTCTGCTTTAGACCAGTTGCATAGACTTCTCTAAGCTCACCATAAGCATTTAAAAGTGTCAGAAAAGTCTGATTTCATGGAAACGCAACCAGGTACAACCAATACCACTGATTATACAATAATGAAATATACTTTTATGACTAGTCTGAATTACTGGAAAACTACAGCTATTTGATTGATTTGCGGGCTAAAGGATACACATTCTAAAAACAGAGGAAAATGCTACTTACTGGAACAAAGTGTTTTATCCAGATAAAGCATTTCATCATTAGTTACTGCTTTCCCCTAACTTGCTATTGCAAATCAGAACATTCAAGAAGATAGTGGGGGAGCAACAGGTGAATATATAAAGGTTCAAGCATCAGCAACAGTTTGTTTTGTTACGTTTTGGTTTTTTTGGGGCTTTTGTTTGTTTGCTTGTTTTTTAAATAGAAGTACTGTACACCAAAATATACTGAAAGATCCTTTCTTTTTGTATCTTTCTGTCTTACACAATCATTTGAAAGCAGAGGACTAGATTTCTGGTTCTTCACACACCAAACAGTCAGACAGAAAATGACCATGCACTGGGAGGGACTGTCCCCATGATGAGCAGCCAGAGAGAAGTGTCAGCGTGACAGCTCTGTCTTTAATCACTGCGAGATACTTAATGCATATTTTTTTATCTTACACTTACCGTTTACTGAATCTGAGTAGACTAATAATTTGTGTAAGAACACAGAGGGGAATATTTTTAAATGTAAATATGAAGACTGCAATCTAATACTCACTGAAATCCCTGAGAGTCTTTCTGTTGACAGCAAATATGCGCTCGTGGTCATATGAGTTGCTTTGCTCTTTCCTCTTCAGTTATAACATCAGTAGAGCAAGATTTCTGTAAAACAATAAAACATGAAACCTGCATGATGTACTTTTTACCTGATTATTATCAATGTTACATTTTTTTTTTAGTGGTAAAAAACAACAGCAACAAATCAGAGTGATGTATTTTAATTTCTCCACTGCTTATTTTGCTTTCCTCAAGAAACCCAGAAATAGTCGTGTAAGGCACCTGTGCTATAAAACTAGCCAGGAATGTGCTTTCTCATTGATAGAAACCAGAGATGATGAAGTGGTATCTCAGTTAGTGTCTATTCAGTTCAGGCTCCCCCAAGAGCACTGTGTGTAATGCCATGATACAACAGATCAACCTGCAACTTAATCACAACATGAGATGTGAGGCTAATGGAAAGTCAGCTTGAATTTAAAATTTCCTAGCAGGTGTTGACCTTCAGAGGTTACTAAATTATTTCCACTTTTTAACACCTTCATCTTCTAAACCCACTTAAAATCTAAGCATAAGCTAGAACTTAGCAGATAGAGAAAACTATCTCTGTAGGCACTACTACATTCTTTGTGCCAAATACTTTCTGTAGTAGACTGGCTGTCATGCAGTGAGGGGAGAGAAGTGGAGTTTGTCACCAAAAGCTCAAGAAGCTTATTACATTTGGTATGAAAAAAGTTTGCAATGAAGAAGATAGTGATTTTCTCTCATATTGAATTTTCATTCTATGTTTTAAGTGCTTTCTTTCACACTAAGTCATTTGCTAAAGAATATTCTGTTTTTATGGAGTTACCTAGAGATGCACAGCAACACTGCTGATTAATGTTACTCTCATCACTGGATGGTGCAATGCAGTGTGAATTAACTTGCTCAAAAGCTGCTGTTTCTGAACTCAGAGAAGACTTGTTAGAGGGTTGCAGTCTGGGGGTGTAGTGGCTGTAGTTGTAAAAGATTAGTTTTTAATTAGAGCAGTGTAATGTCATTTTCATGCCGAGTCAGCAGGTTTATATCTGAATAATAAACACGTGGACTAAGTAATTTACTGAAAATTAGCTTGACAACTGTTACAGAAAATGGCTTATACACTTTAATACCTTAACTCCTTGGCAGCAATGGTCAGTTTTTCCATATGTTCAAGCTCATTGTTTACTTATTTGGCCCCTGAATTGACCAGTAATGAAATCCTTAAAAAGGCATGAATGGAAACCTATGAATGACACTTAAGGGTGAAATTACTGGCATCAGGCTTAATAAATAAAAGCAGCTTCTATGCACATGATGAGAAGAGGAAGTGTCCACAGAAGCTGACCTTAATCTAGATGTGATACTTCACAATAAAATCTGTTAGAAAAACAACCTGTAAAACATATAGAAGTTGAAAAGCATACATAAGATGGGTTGTGGGACTGCAGTGATCCATTCTCCAGTGGTTAATAACCTTCTTAGAGTCAGACTTCCGTTGCTAACTATTCCTGAACATGAAGTCAAATGCAGGGACTGTATTATGCAGGAACAAAAACTGTACTGGGCAGTTTTCCACAGAGTTCAAAGGCTCACAGGACCATATCCAATGGAGGCTCAAACCCATTTCAGGCATGATGGCATGTAGTAAGGAAGTGCATGCTGTTGGCACATTCTCATTGTAGGGCACAGGCTACAGGTTCATTGTGGGAGAAGAAAGGCTGCCTGGACAGTTTTTGGATGTGGTCAAGGCCATTGCACTCCCTAAATATAGGTTGCTTGGAATGTGCAAGAATCCATTGTTTGGGGTCGTGCTTCTGGTTTATTTTCTGCCATGAAACACATCTGTAGCTTTACACTGTTTTCACATGAAGCTGGGTATGCACATCTCACTACACAGTTAGATGCTTCATGAGGATCTTTCCTAACAGGATATTGGGTTTGTTTGGTTTTACTTCATTTTTCTTCAACTGCAAAGATGTAGCTAAGGAAATAATGTCCAGTTCCTGCCCTAGGTATGGACTTTTTCATGAAGAAACCTTTTCACTTCAGTTATGCAAGGATCCTTTCAACTGTTTTTCTTTTAAAATTGTTCATAAAGAGGGATGTGAAACTTGTCCTTCTCCCTCTCTTTCTTCAATTTCATGTTCTTTTCCAGAGCATGAGTAGGCTGGGGAAATTGCATGGCTACTTAGGTTGTGTCTAGACTTCTAGACAAATGAGGCTAGACAGCAAGATCAAGTAGCCCCCCTGATTACCTACACTGCTTAGCTGTTTTCTCTTTCCCTGGGTTCCTTTCTGAGCTTCTTGCAGCCAGCTCCCTCCAAAGCAAGTCAGAAAGGCTGTGAGCACGTAGCAGTGTAAGGCACAATCTAACCAATGCTGCCTGGCATCCAAGCTGAGGTCCTGGTCTTCTTTTATATTTTAAAGGTTAGCCACGGTGATCTTTATCATATTGGTGTGTTGCCTTTCTTGCAGAACCAATGATTTAATTAAGAGATATCAATGGATTTCACTGTTGTCATGGAATACTGCTGTGCTGCTGCATAAACTGTCAAGAGAATTTATGAAAAACAAATGTTAAAGCAGAGCCAAAGACCTTCAGTATCAAAGCAGGAGACACTATTATTTTTATCATATTCTAATTTAATCAAGGGGTTTTTATCACATCCAGTGTCATGTTTAGATTTAAATTTTCTATACAGCAGAAGCCAATGCCCTTGGGTCACTCATTAAGCATCTTGTGTTTTGGAAAACATGAAATTTAAATATAGAATATATAAAAGCATGTACACTTAATTTACTAAGAATGTACGCATATTTAAACTACAAATTTATTACATACAGTGTTACAGTAACTAGGAATATGTATACATAAAAGAGAAATATGGAGTTTTATTAGGCAGATTCATTTATTTATTTTTTTCCCCTCTGGAAATATGAATATAAATCCCTGATTAAAGCAATAGAAAATGTATGTTTGATGGTTCAACTTCAAAATATGAATTTCATAGTCTTTCACAGAAATAAGTGATTTTAACAGTCTGCAAAGAAGAGCTCCCCTAAATGATGCAGACAGGCAGTACAGGGTCTGACACAGCTCTAAGATTAAGAGTGCACAATGTCTGGCATAAATATAGTGACCTGCCAGTGTTACAAAGCCCAAGTCCACAGTTTAAATTCAAAATTTACAGAAATATAAAAGCTCTGATTCTGGAAACCATGCGAGATCTGAGGAGTACAGTTCATGACAGAAAAGTGCCATTCACCAAATATTCAGTTACTTAGAAGGGATAAATTAGAGCAGCCTAGTGACTTATCTGAACTGTGCCAGCTACCAGCAACCATCAAGCGTTGGAAGAGCATGAAGACACATTGATTGTTCCTTATGCCTCAGCTACACGGCAGCAGCTGGGAGGGATGGGAGCATAAAGACTTCATGAACCAATAAAAGATGGAAGCTTTTAAAACTGGACATAGGTGGAATATAAATCCACAAACAAAAAATCCCCCTTGGAATTACCAGCTTACTTACACTGTAACACTGGCAGTGCATTAGTTTCTCCTCAGATTCTCTTGGCTCTGCTCCTGAATGTGCCCAGAATTGCTGCAGGCTGGCTCAGAACTCATATCCTTCCTAAGACAAATCTAGGCTGTTTGATTGGAACCAGATAATCTTAAGGTGGTTTCCAACCCTAACTATTCTATGATTCTATGATTTTATGATTCTATTATGAAGCGCTGTTTCACCTCCATTTCCCTGTATGGAACAGGTATCTCAGAGCCTGTTTTATATTTATTCCCTAGGAAAGGGATTCCTCTCAGGGTGGGACTCCTCTTAAGTTGGATCAGTGAGCACTTAAAAATCTCACAAATACAAAACAGTGTCTATGAGTGGCCCGCCTTCCTCTACAATACACACAAGATTTTTGGTCATTTCCCCTCAGCTTGAAGGGTTCTGCATCTGATCCAAAGGACTATAAATGATTCTGTGTGGCCCGTTTTGCAGCATTATGATTAATGGAATAAATGTTTTTCCATTTTCCAGGAAACCCACAGCCTAGAAGGTGCAAGTTTGCATCCCTTCAATCTGAGGCAGACATAGAAGTCCTAGAAAGGACTCTTTCTACATGAAATGTCTCAATGTTTTATTATTGCCTGCAAAACTGGCTGTATTTTAGAAGGAAAAACTGATATTCTTGACTGATTTTTCAAAGTAAGGTTGTACGTTTTGACTTGGTGGAGAATGGTCTGAGTAGCGGATTTGGAACAAGGTGCCTCAACCTTGCTGAGAAGCAAGGTTTCAGAAGGGCTCTCAAAGAGCCCACTGTAAATTATTTGCTGTCTGCAAGTGGTACCCAACTGTGCTGAAGCATTTCCTATGCCCATGGACTATATAGCTTGTTGCCTACTGCATAAACACATGTACGTACTCTCCCCCATGCCAAACTAAAAGGAAGATGTGGCCACTCCACATGAGAGTTTCAGAATGCAGCAGTTTTCCTTTCCAGATAGTGATATCCCATCAGATGGAGAAGCCTGAGGTGTAAAAAGCCTTTGGTCAGTCTGGTTATAGAAGCCATCCTAAAAATAAACATCTGAGAAAAATTTTCAGCTCTTTGGCTCTATACTTCTGAGAGTAATTTTGCAGATCTTTGGCTCCCTACCTCTGAGAATTTTGTTTTTGTAACATTTCCACGGTGTGTTTTGCGTGAGGTAAAGCACACATAATCTGTTAAAAACAGATTTTAGCTATTTTTTTAATAAAATAAAACATTTTATTTATCAAAATTAAAAAATAATTAAAGACAAATTCAATTCAAGCCAGTAAGCTCATCAGTGCATATATAGTCTCATTTGGATGACTTTATAGAAGACTCCTACTCAGCATAACTATTGGTGTTAGAAATCAGAAAAAGACCAGAAGCCCTGACCCTGCAACAGGCTTAATGTCAGCAGAGCCTAAGCCTATGTGAAAGCCATTTGATGCTTCTCACAGCAATGCAGTGAACATCCTCCATCAAAAAGCTGGTTTGGTATTGATAAAAAAGTAAGTTAGTTGCTTTATAAGATGCTTACTTTCTGGGCTGGTGAAGAGTTCTCATTGCATCTCCCATTCTTCCAGACATTTTATGTATAGGAAGAACTGATGACTGAAAATAATCCTGGTGAAAGACACCCAAGAATTGCCTTAAGGATGTCTTGCAATACCTTTTTGGTATTCAGGATGTGGGAGGCCATTAAGGAGGTTCCAAAGGAAGGGCAAATGTGTCAATGGGAGGGATAGGAGGCCGGGAGAAACATGCAACAGATCAGATGATAGGAGCATTGAAGCTGAGAGTCAGGAGGGAGGATTTAATTTCAAAGTAATATTCTGCACAGATGTATGGAAATTAGTGGAACTATAAGGAGGCAAAAAATGGAAAAGTTTTAAAACTAAAAAGAAAAATTTATTTTATTAGTGCTAGATGTAGTGCAATCTGTATGTCTCTGACCAGTTGCAGATTTCCATCTATACCACCTCCTGATGATTTCTCTTGCCATTTATCCCTATGCCTGAGCTATCCCACTTGTCTAAATCCCATCATTCATCTGTGTCTCATAGATCATTTGGTGTGCAATTCCCTAGCAGCCTAGATCAACGTTTGCTCATCATTTTAGTCACCCAAACTGCTCCTTTTCTCAAAGTCTTGTGTAGGCCTTCAAACAGTTAAATCAGGAACATTATGGAGAGATTAAAGGAAAAGCTGGCAGAACTGTGAAATACAGTGAATACGTGAGGCTCAAACGAAAAAATAAAGGAGTTAAAATCGATTTTGAGACCTTTCCGTGGGCATGTGCTTGAGACTGTACCTATTGACATTTATAACTGGGCTTTCATTAATTCCTGCAGTGCAAGATCAGAATCACAAAGAAAGAACAAAGAAATATTTTTAAAAAAGCAAAAAAGTTCTGTTTTTGGCTTTTTAAAAATAAACATTTTGAGGTATGCTGAGGAGAGTGCAGCTGTTCATTATGACTGAAAATAGAAACCTAGACTGATTTACAACATTTCAATATCTTTATTAATACTTCTCTTTTTCAGTAAGTAGACCTTCCCTCCTGCCTTCTCTCTGCAGTGAACATCTTTTATCTTGTGGTTCCATGCAGTCTCTTAGATGAGTTGGCTACACTGACTTTGTAAAACATGATTTAAAGTAAGATTACTTAGGAGGAGTTTAACTGACTCTACACAAAAATTTCATGACTAGACATGTAATACCATCTTTTATTTAACCACATTTGGGAATGCCCCAGGCGTCTGCACACGTGCAGTTCACACACCGGTCAGCAGTGAAGAGCTCTCTCGCCATTACTGCAAAGCAACCAAGCAGTTTCTCAGAATAAGGTGCGAGAAGGATCTCTGCTACTTGCTCCCGGTGGGGCTGAGACCCCCTGCCTTTCCATTTGCCCACTTCAGTGAGCACTGTTTGGTGATAAGAAGTCGGTGCCTGGATCTTTTTATGTCGTCAGAAAAGCAACCAATTCAATTTCCCTAAATACAACCAGTTGCTCTATTGCACTGGAGGAAGGAAGACTTCAGAAACACGCGCCTTGCAGTGATGTGTTTGTTATGACTTGGAATGGAAAGATTTGAAAGAGGAGTGGAGGGC
The DNA here is from genome assembly GCA_009867235.2 of Psittacus erithacus. Taxonomy (NCBI): domain Eukaryota; kingdom Metazoa; phylum Chordata; class Aves; order Psittaciformes; family Psittacidae; genus Psittacus; species Psittacus erithacus. Next base: position 45,853 of record WYDI02031252.1, on the reverse strand, counting down.
CCAGAGATAAAAAACAAAGTTTGATGGACATATGAAGAGTTAAAGCGTTTATTTGAATATTTTCAAAGTTGACATAACTACTAATCAACTTTGCATTGTAGGTTTGTAGTTCCAACAGGAAGTTTCCAGATGTAAGTTTTGTGATTCACTGGTTTTTAGATTTACTCCCACAGACTAATTTGCACATGGAAAGCTTTAGCTCTGGGACTGGCTGCACTCAGTCACAAGTACTACTGAAGATCGTGTAGAAATATCTGAGTTAGCTTTCAAGTAATTTGCTCAGAGGTGCTCTGTGCCACACCGACATGATAAAGAGCTCAGCACAAGCTATAATGCCTGAGGTTAATGGCCTCCAGTGAATTCCAGCCTGCCATGACTACATCAGTAGCAGCCCTCAAACTACCTATGTGAAAGCCAGCTCCAGCACATTTGTACAATTCATTGTGACTGCTATATATATCTGATGGCTATATATTCTTTGTAGACTAGCTCAGGTTAGCCAGGTAAATCAGGAACATGTCAACTGTTTAAAGGGCTTTTCATTCTGCAGTAAAATAAAATAGTGCCTGAAAATTGTTCTTGTGCACTGTCTATTAGATAACCTATGTGAAAATATCCCACTGAACCCCAGAGCTGACAGTAATATATGTTTCTGTTATCAGCCTCAGCAGAAAGAGTCAGGGAAGAATGAACAGATCGTAGACTATCCTATAATGCCAACTGCAGAACTGAAGAGGTTTTGTACTGTAAGACTTACCTTCCTCTTCCAGAGCTGGGTCTGTGGACAAAGGCTTTCACTGAATGTGAAGCTTGCCAATCCAAGAATTTTCACAAGCTCTTTAAAAGCACAAAACCCATGCATCTTAGCAGGGATTCTTCTTCTGTGTAAAGTTGATAGGATATTACTGGCATGACTCCCATTACATTCAGCAATAGTCCCGCAGCTGAAAACTCACGTACCACTTCTGAAATTGATTATGCACTGTTTGACCTCAGACGATGTCAATGTATATATATTGATGGCTTTAGCTGTATTTACTCCAGAGAAATTTTCTTTCTGTGACTCATACTGTAATCACCTGGATCTGACAATCACTGGAGTATTTGTCTTGTGAGGCCTTAGTGGCATTTTGCTGAAGAAGAGCTTTCAGGTTTGGAATGTCATATGCCCTTTTTATATCCAGGTCACATCATAAGGCCATGATTTTGGTCAGATGTTTTCTCAAGTTAACTGAGTGAAGGGAAACAGCTTAAATCTTGATGTAAGGGAAGAGGTTTTTTTATAACAATCTGTTTATTTATATTTGTGTGTGTGCCTGCATGTGCACGTCTGGAAATAGGCACCTGAAACTAGGGAAAAAATGTACTTCATCTGTAATCCTTTCCTGCAGATTCTATTCAGCCCTGCCTCTATCTCTCAGCTGCTTTGGGTAGGTCATGTTGTGTCTCCTCCAGTCTGTAAACATAATTGCCATAAGAGGTGTTGCTCACATATATTCCTCAGATACTTGATAGTATTTGGGCTCAGTGATACCAGTGGGAGACAGTCCTAAAGAGGATTTAGACACCTAAATGTTTTTGCAGGTCTTGCTCTGGCTCTATAAGTGCCTTTGTGGTTCTTATTCTTATTCTGTTGATAATAAATGTATATTGATGTCACAGAATATGGTTCTGAGTCTCATGTATAACAGTAAGCACCCAAAATTGTTGCCACATTCCCATCAGGAGATATGACATTCTCGGCAAGCTAAGTTACTATATATGACAGATGAACTTTGAGAGGATGTTGGTTTTAGCTTGATGAAGCAGAACAATAATTTTCTTATTTGATTTTTCGAGCAAATTGCATCAGTTCAAAGTACCATGCAATTACTGTATTTCACAGGTTCCTGAAATCTGTGCCTTTCTGTTTGGGTTTTTCATTTTTTTTTTCATTTGGAGTTTTTTTTTTGTTTGTTTTTTTTTTTTTTTGGTTGGTTGGTTGTTTAGTAGGTGCAATTGTCATCAATAATAATAAAATTGACATAAGCATAATAGTTTCTGGGGCCCGCTGGGTTGTGACAAGTGCTTCCAAAGAAGAAGGAATTCTCAGTTTACCAGTCATGATTATACCTGGGGAGTCAGGGTGAGTGCATACTCTACAGGAATCTCACAGAAAGACAACCTCATAAATAAAAGGCATCACTCCCCAACAAGAAATGTCACCTTGATTTTTAAGCCTTAGGTTAACTATGTTTTCCTGCTGTCATTAATTTTGCCTCCTGTGACTGATTCCCTGGCTGTTAACATTCTAATGAGATGATTCTGCTGAAATGGAGGAAAACATTGTTTTTTCCCAAAAGCAGAACAATAAGGAAAGAGAAAAGGTTTACCTAGGTACTTGCAATAAAGACTACCTATGGTCTACCTCCAGCTTTCTTATTAGAAGCTCAAGCTTGTTAAATCATGTGAATTTTCTCATCAGGGGTTGGACTATGCATTATACAGATCCTTGAAAACAAGTGTGCAAGCTGAACTGCTTCTGGAGTAGCTACAGGATCCCCGTGGCTCAGGGGAATTTTTCTAGCACATCAAAGCTACCTTTCTCTCCTTGGCCCAATATCCATGGGCCCTGACCACAAGGTTGGCTGAACTGCCTTTGACAGTACTTCTGCAGTCCTTACCCTGTCTGCAATACTCTGAGCAGCAATGAAGGTAGACAAGCCACTTGCTCCTGTCTAATGACTATGGCCATTTGAGGTGTCCCAGCAGTAGTACAGCCTTGCTGTTTGATTTACAGGGATGTGCCTAAACGGCCATGAAGAGATGCATTGGCAAGCTTTGAAGTTGTAATTCAGGCACCTGTAGAACTGCAGCTGCAAAAGCAGAGTCCCTCCATAGGGGTTAGCTCTGTTTCAGGTCTCAAGAAGACTGTGCTGGACTCAGAAGCTGTTCAGTTTGAGGGTAAATGGTTGCTAAACCCACAGCTGCCTTCAGAACTGGCAATTAAGAAACCATCTCCAACATGCTCTGCTACCCTTCCCTGCTGCCCTGGGATCTGTGTTACCAGTGTTCAGGTCAGCATGTGGGCCTTTGTCCTGCTCTCGCCCATATTTGATCACCTCCCTTGTTTGATCTCAGGCATGAAATACCTGTTCCACAGATGAAAGGATGCTCAGTCCCTGGTGGGTTCACTGCCCCCTCACTTTGCCCCTTGGTCCTGTTCCTGGGAACCTGCTCTATCCCCACACTCAGATGGGATTGATTTTAATCTTTTCAAACAATCCTGAAGCTTATCTTGCTCTCTGTGATAAGGTAAGAAGGGCAGTTCAGCTCACCTCCCTCCCCTGCATATGCACTGAGATGGTGGGAAAAACCTCTTTCCATCTGTACCATTTGCACATGGACCAAAGTCAGAAGGTAGACCAAAACCTACTACATATAGAGAAAGACATAAGATTCTTCACAGATCTCTAAACATCTTGCCAAAATTTTCACTGCCATTCCATGAGGTGGTTCTGCCTCATTATCTCTCATTTTTGCTTTCACATCTCTCTGGTTTGCCCACAGTTCTCTGTGTGTGTATACGATATTTTAGCTTGCCTTACAAAATCCCTTAATAATAGACATATAAAAGAAAATTAGCAAGTGTGCAGGTATCACTTTAAATCTCTTGTATGATTATAATATTCCCACTAATGATATTTTATCTATATGACTGAAATTAACGTGAAGACAAAAAGGCTGCCACCTGCAGCCTGGAAGCTGTACACCAAGAGGCAGTCAGGATGGATGTGTGAATATACACATGATTAGTTGCAGTTATGATGATCTCCAGGGCAAGGGTACAGGTAGATCTGCTCGAGAACATACCAAATGCAGGAGGCTTTCTGGCTGTATGTTATAAAGACTGGAGAATATTCAGCAAATACTGCAGTCAGCAGCTGGATGGGGCTCAGCGTACATCTTTCAGCACTCATCAGTCAACATGGGGATTCATCCCCTCTGGCAACTGGCAAGGAAAGGATTCACTCTCTAGCCAGGTGACCAGACAAGGTCACAGACACCTTTGGTACAGGATCTGTGAGGCAATATGCCACAGCTAATTCAGGGAAACATTTGGTATAGTCAGGTTTCTCATGGGTAGGGTGAGCAGATGAGTGCTGAGGACTTTCTGTAAGTGCCAAGTGCCCTGAAGCCACAGGAGGTGTGTAACACATCAAAATGTCAAGTTTTTCCATAAGGCAGTGTATTGGAGAGTCCCTTGACTTGCAGTACTTGCAGGGGGATGGGAGTGTAGGGAACAGAAACAGTACTTATCTTAGCTGTTTGTCAGAATACAAGAGATCTGCTACTGTCTGATGGCTTTGAGCATTAGTTACCTGTTTGGGGCTTTTTTTTTTTTTTCCTTTTTCCACCTGTGTCCTTTCAAGAAACAGGGATTTTCCTTGTGATTTGAAAATCACTTTGATTATCTCAAATGTGCCTGAAATGCAGATGGACTGTTACCCTGTTGCATTGGAGGTGGCAAAAGGAAAGCAAGTAGAGGAAAAGGGATTTCATTACCTTTATAATATAAAGCAAAGCATACTTTGCTTAATTTTTTAAAGGAAATGACAACTCTTTTAAAACTTTAGGCAATAAAGACAAATTAAATATTTCCTTTGTCTTTGAAGAGTTTTAGATTGTGTTCTCAAACCTTGGCTATACTTCACAGAAATTTACTGCTTTCATTTTAAATGAATTATTAGATCAGAAAAATCATACAGGGTGCAGTGTACATTCTTAAGATGTACAAGACCCATACACCCCTTCCCCACTGGAATATCAACAGTAAAAAACCACCAAAAAAAATCAATACAAAAGAATAAAAATTTATCCAACTTCAGTGCTCAGTTAGTTATCTTTTTCTTCTCAGCTTCATTTGGCTCATCTTTCTTATGCACTTTTAGATCCCCCATCACCAGTAGATTGACTATAATAGAAAGTTGGACTTCCAGCTTACAATCTGTGATTTATGTCTTCAAATGTTAGATTTAAGATACTCTAATAAATATCTGCAGTTCTCATTTAGTTGTAAATCTTACATTACATTTTTTTTATATTTATAAACAGATATAAACATTCAGGAAAAAAACTGAATTAGTGATATCTCACTAACAAAACTCTTTCCAGGAAACTCTGAGGATGAAGAGAACATGATCAGTGTTGCTGGCAAAAATTAGGTTTATAGAATCACAGAATCATAATCACAGAATAGTTTGGGTTGGAAAGGACCTTTACAGATCACCTAGTCCAAACTCCCTGCAGTGAGTAGGGACATCTTCGACCATATCAGGCTGCTCAGAGCCCAGTCCGACCTCATCTTGAATGTTTCCAGGGCTGTGAGCACACATTGTATCCAATATGGAGAGAAAGATATGGTAAGGGACCCTGTCAAAGTCCTTACAGACATCCAGATAGACAACATCCATAGCTCTACCCATCCCCACCGATGCAGTCGCTCTATAACAGAAGATTGCTAGGTTGGTCATACAGGACTTGCCCCTGGTGAAGCCATGTTGGCTGTCTCAAATCACCTCTCTGTCCTCCATGGGCCCTAGCATAGCTTCTACTCTAAAATCTGTTCTATGATCTTCCCAGGCACAGAGTTGAGGCTGACAGGTTAGTAGCTCCCAAGGTCCACATTTCTACATTTCTTTTTACATCTACCAACAAAAAACAAGTAGAAGACATGACACAACTGAGAAATGGAGGCAGATATTTTCTTTGTTTCCTTTGTTGTAAGATACAGTGTTCTAGCTCTTACATACTTGGTCTTCATCTGAACTGAAGTCTGTGGTGTGGTAGCACATTTCCTAGCATAGCTAAGCATGTTTACTGGGTTCTGCTGGCATTCAGAATTGAAAGTCATGGTGTTCACATTTGGCAGCTTTTACAATACAACACAATAAGATTGAAGCAAATTTGACAAAACTCATGGGAAAATGCCAAGACACTCAATGCCTTCTTCACCTCAGTCTTCACTGATAAGTTCTTCAGGAATCCCATACCTCTGAGACCTATGGGAAAGTTCGTATTAAGGAAAACTCAGTGGAGAAGAATCAGGCTGCAGAGCATTTAGGAAAACTGGGTACAGATAAGACCATGGTAACCCCATGGGAAGTACCCACAAGTGCTGAGGGAGCTGGCTGATGGTATTGCAAGGCCATTCTTAATTGTCTTTGACATTTATGGCCATTAGAGGAGGTTCTTCATCATGGGGAAAAAAAAAAGTCATTCCTATATTCAAGAAGGACAAGAAGGAGGATCCAGAACTACAAACTGTCCAGCCTTACTTTGAAGCTAGGAACAAATCCTCCTTGAAGCCATTTCCAGATATGAAAGGCAGAAAGATGACTGGGGTAGCAAGCATTCCTGATGCATTACTTATCTTTCCATTTTTCAAAAAAGAAAGTAATCATATTTCCATCTTTTGTAAAGCAATTTCAGATCTAAATATGAAACCAAATGTAGGTATTTATATTCTGTGCACTGACATTTTTTAATATTAGGAAAACTATGTGCATAAAAATAGTAAGAAAAGAGATAAGAATGTACTTGATACTTGAGGATTGTATCAACTTTTGTGTCACTGAAATTAAGTCATTTAACATTAATTCTTTTTGATTCAGTTGTGAGCCCCTGTTTATTTCATCGTATCTAAGAAACTATGTGGCTAACAGACAACTAATTAAATATTAACTCCCCATTCGTTCTGCTACATGCCAGTGACAGCTGAAAAACAGGAAAGGATCTCGGAGGGAAGAGATTGCAAATAGCTGTTTAACAAAAGCTGTGTTGAGCCAGAACAGATATTGCTAAAATATTTGTTTATGGCAACGCAGACATCTTCAGATCAGGTGCACAAAAAGCTGCTTGTCCAGGTCTATTTTCAGTGGATTTGAGTCAATGTGAAAAGTAGTCCTTGTTCAGAATTTCAGTGGCAAGACTTTGCATACAGAGTGGAATAAATGTGGAGAGATAATATTTTAATTTTAAGTCTGAGAAGAAGATGAGAGAGGAGTGGTTGTGATGCTAAAGCATATTCTGCACTGGTACAGTGGATAAAGAGAAAACTTATACTCATGCCCTCACTCAACTCTTCTCATAAATACTTAAATGCAAGGATGTAGTTCTGTGTATTTATATAACAACTTCCAATGAAACTAGGCTAATTAAATTAGTGCTAATGATGTTTTTCTTTTCATCAATATTTACATGATCTGTTTGGGAAAACTCACTTTTCACTTGTTTTCAGCCACATCTGTACCAGACTGTACGGAGGCTGAGGGATCTGTACTTTTGTTTCAATGTATATTGCAACATTTTTATTGCATTCCACAGGTCCTCCAGTAAACGTTACTTGCAATATTTTTATCAACAGTTTTGGATCAGTCACAGAAACCACAATGGTAAGTGCTATGATGCCATTGGCAAGAGAACAACAATACTTAATATATGTCATGAACACAACCTGTCAATTTTTCTATTTATTGTTCAACTTGCAGGTCCTCCTGTAAATGTTACCTGCAACATATTTATCAACAGCTTTGGTTCAATAGCAGAAACTACAATGGTGAGTGGGACTGGTCATTGAAGCCATCTTGTGAAGGAGTGGGATGTGATGTAGAATAGAGATGCTCAGGACGTGGGGACATTCCTAAGTTATTAAGCTACTACAAGCCTACCAGCTGAATTAAAATAAAGTAAATACAAAATAACTATATAAAGAGATATATAAATCATTAAACCCAACTACCAAGTCTAAACATACCTACATAATCTGTACTGACTGGAATGGCAGCAAATATAGGTGAGCGTAAACCAGATTTTTTAGGTTTTATTAACACTGAAGAGGCAGAGGAATGGCTAGAGCTCAGCTGTGGGGCTTCCTGCCAAGCACTCCATATTTTGAGTGGGTCTTACACCACATGTTGAGGTATCTGCTGCTGCAGATTGTGCTGACAGAACTGCCAGAACTGTCTTGTTTAACTTTGTTAAATCTCTGTGTATTGCAGCTACATCAGCAAATGAAGTGAATGCATAACTTGAATTAAATGACTAAAACATATTTTTCTATAAAGAAACTTGGGTATTTTGAGGGTTAAATTGGTACTAGGGATCCCAGCTGACTGAAATGTGTATTTTGACTGAATTCAAAGAACACTGTTAGTCAAAAAATATGCTAAAATGAAACATTGCAGAGTTTTAATTTCGTTGCATATAAAAACAAATAGCTCGATTTTTCATGTCAAGATGAGATTTTCTTTTTAAAATAGCCAAAATTCAGGGATAAAGGAGACAAGCTAAAAAAATGGAAATTAAAATTTTGGTCCAACTTTTTTCTGGTTTATTCTAGACATGAATTCTCTCTTTTTTTCTTTTTTTTTCTTTTTTTTTTTACTATTAGCTAAAAAAATTAAACTTTTTTTCTGAGCTATTAAAAAAGATGCTGAAGTTTTAAATCTTTTTCAAATAATGAACAAAAAAGATCACTTATTTATTCAAGCATACATATACCTGACTACTGGTGTTAGTCCAGAGAGTGGTTTTTGAAGGCTTTCTTATAATAATGTGATAAACCCATAATAATTATCTGGCGCTCATATACAAGAAGAATGTTAAATCCATTCTAGAAAGAGTCTGGTAACAAATTCCATTCTGACTTTGAACTATTCAAGTCGCGGCTGTCACAAAATAAATTAAAAATGGGTGCTCTAGCCTTCACTGAAATTTTGCAAGAGTTATTCTCATTGCTTCAGGAGGCTATAGAAAACTACGGACACTTCTGAAGAACTGCTGTGTAGTTTTCCAACTGTTTTCCAGGCATTATTACACAGAATCCAGGTCTTTCTGTATTTGCTGAAGTCAGAGGCAATAAAAATGCTTAGCATCCTGTAGGATTGAGTTCTTGGTAGCTAAAAATGAATTTGCTACACAAAAGGACTTAAGATATACCAAATAACTATTTTTTCATAAAAATTGGATAGACACTGCCTTGCATTCTTTGCGTTATGAAGGAAGAACAGAGATTTAGCCCAACATAAATATTTAATTTAATATTCAAATACTTCATTTAAATTCAATTGTAATCCATGCCATCATTTTAGAAAGTGATGCTTACGGAATGTCCCAAATATTTTTACTTAAAACATCCCTAAGATGTTATTTAAGGTTTTCTAGAGATAAAGTAGAAGTTATACCTAGGGCAGGTTGCTTTGTTAAATAGCGTGGGAAAGACTCTTCTATGAATGACAAGCTATAACATACAAAGCCATAAAATAAACAATTAAGTTAAACTTTAGCCTATGTATCTGTAATATTTTAAAAACACTTAAAATGAAAACTGAAATCAAGTTAAGAAATACTGGAAAAAACATATCTTGATGCAACATAATTATCAACTGACTTAATTTTCTTTTTTTTTTTTTTTATTTTAAAACTTTTTTTTTTCTATATTTAAAGGATTCTGAGAAGATAGCTGTGCATGTAGCCTTTTTTACCCAGCCACATCTGCTTATCCTAGTGTGCAGAGGCATTAGCATAGTGTTAAGTAGCAAAAAATCCTGCACGTCACTAGCTTTACAAGATGGCATTCAATGAAAATATTTGCACGACCTAATGCTGATTGCATTAATTAGACTCCTTCATTGCTTTGATTAAATCCCCTCATTGCATTTTACCTTCTATCAAATATGTTAACATGCACCTTTCCAATGTTCATTAACACATTCTGCTGAAAATAGCCAAACATTCAAGTAGATGAAAACAAAGACTATTGGCTTTCTTATTTTGCTTTGTTCATATCTGCAAAACTGTGAAAAGATTTCTCTTAGATGCTGTTCAATGGTTTGATATTGATTTTCTAATTCACCTCTTTAATGACTAATGCCATCACTTTTAGAATGTTTTAAAACTGCTCTGAGAGGCACACATCAATTACTGTTCCATCTACTTTGCCTTTCTGAAATAGACATATCATGTGGTAAAAATGTTGTCATTCCTTGTGATAAGTACTGAGTTTTGTTTGACTCCTAGGATTAATTTATCCCTATAAAGTGCTCTTGATGGTTTTGACATAAAACCAAACAATTCATTTAAAACCCTGGATTGTAAATTCAATAGAGACACTCCTTTCTCAGAGGACAGGAATGCTTAGTAAAACCATGCATATGTACTGAAGGGACATTATCAGAACATAACTTGGATGATCTACAGTAGCTCATTGGAAACCTGGGAGATGAAAACTTGTTTAGAGAAGATTTCAGTAGGAGAAATGAACATGGAAAACAGGATTACAGTCTCAGACCTACTGAATTCAGCAAGCCAGGTTCTCAATAACATAAACAGGAGCAGCTTGTGTTTTCTGAATAGGACAGACACCGGCATGAAATTCATCCCTCTGTGAGAGGCCAGCAGAGCTCTTATGTCCAGCATATTCTTCTAAAAGCTAAAACACTTAATTCAGAAATAAACCAGGATTTTGTGCTTGTTCTCTCCAAAAGGATGAATTCCACAGAGCATTCATGAGTTTGTTCCCAAAGATCTAGGGAAACAAAATGCAAATGTATTAGACTTTCTGTACTATAATGCATGTATGGGGCAGTACCACAACTGATTCTTTTTCCTCCAAAGGAAATGGTTTCTTCCATATTGGAATGATATATATTATACCAAAATAAAAATAGTAAAAAAGAAGACCAGTGTCAAGATGTAATTGTTGGAAATTGTCTTCGTTGATTGTTTCATTTAAGCCCTAACTAACAAAGAAAGGTGAAAAGGCATTCCTAAATTCACTGAATAAAGCAGTTGTGCCAGTAAGCTCTGTATCTATATTTGGAAGCATTCACACATGCAGTATTCAGCAGAAAATTCACTCAATTCAGCATGACTGCAGTTGAGTATGAAAGGTGAGTAATCCACATTGGGCTGGGTGGAGTCCCAAAGAATTCAGATGTTCAATGCTGCTAATCACCCAGAATTTTTAGCTATCAGCTGTAGGAGAAGCTAAGAGCAGTTTGTACATTGACAAGCTAATTGTTAATTACAGAAATTATTAACTGTGAAGACATTATTATTGTCATAATGCCCTATAATCAATGACTGACACTATGCAGGAGGTTCTCTGTTGGGGTAAATGCATCAGACTCTAGCTGTGTTTTGAGTACTTTTGTTAGCAGAAAAAAAAATAATGCCATTCCTTTATTTTAGAAGCTTGGTTGTGTCTGGCTGTATGATATTATCTTCCCAGGAGAAAAAACGTTACTGCAAATGAGCTTGTTAGATGTGGATTAGTTCACATGTATAGTTTTGATTGCATAAGAAACTCCCACAGAGGCCACTGGGGACGTCTTGCATGCTTAGGTACATAGGTAACCAATTGATCTTCTGTAACATCTTCTGAGCCTTAAAATAGGTCATTAAACCACTATTTTTCAGTTAGCATGCATATTTAGGATTTAGAAAGAGAGAGAGCAGTCTCTTTGGCAAGACCTTCCTATGCATGGAAGGACAGCTTAAGTCTGCTGCTTTCCTCAGATATCAGTCTCAACACCTGAGAGATCAATGCTATTGGCAGGGGGCGAAGATGGAAGGAAGGCTAAGATCAGAGACAGAAAGAAGCACTGAAGAGGGAGCATGGCCACAGCAGTGCCTGAGACCAAAGGGACCAAGGCACTTCGCTGAAGCTCTGGGCAGTGAATCTGATGGTTATGGGGTTGCTGAAAGATGTTTTTTATCTAGATTCCTATAACACAAACAGTATATTTGTAGATTGAGTCCCTAAATCTTCAGATAAATCTACTAAAACTAATCAGATGACTATTTCTTTAGTATGTGAGTATTACTCTCATCTTATGGCTTGACAGCAGAAGAAAACTGTTTATCTGAGTTGCCCTGAGCAATGTTGCAAACTGATTGAATCTTCTGGTCCACACTCCTCCTTCAGAGCAGTAGTGCTGTCAGAAAGAATTTGTGGAGCAGGTGTACTCATAGTTGTGTAGGTGTGCATTACTACAGTCCACCCACTTTTACCCTCAGGAGCTTGCAAAATACACACTGTAGTCTGCCTGAGCTCTATGTTGTATACTTTTCTCAGGATAATTTTTCTTCAGAACATAGTTACAATGTTAGCACAGGAAAAGTAAATCCAAAATTCCGCACATGATTCAGTCTGGCTGTGTAAACACACATCCCTCCCAAGTGCTCATACCACAAGAACAGGAGAAAAAGTAATTACAGCTTTGTGCTGTACATGTCATATTTCCATTTTTCTTTCTGATTAAATTATCTATACATATCTATGTATGCAAAGCCTATCAGACATAAGCACAATTTTCAGTGCTGTTATGCTTCTAACAACAAAACTTACAGAGAGAAAGCTTTTCTGATTTTGTCAGTGTGATAGCTCTGATATGTTTATGAACATGCATACTGGAAAAGATAGTGTAATCCTTTTGGAATTATTCATGCTTTTGGTATAATATATATCATACGCAAGCTCTTCAGTGAATAAGGATTCTTCAGACTCTTTTCTGTTATCAAAATCATGAACCACTAAAGTTCATGAAAATATTTATTTTTAGGTATTTCTAAACAATTTACTAATTTGACTTATTTATGATTTCTATGTCATGGGAGGAAAAGCCCTCTGCTTTCCATTGGATTCATTATATATCTTATTTCAAAATAAAAAGAAGGCAGTTGCATGACTAGTTGTAGCAATTTTATTCTATCAGCACTTGCTCATGACAGCTCCTGCATTCTTTTCTGCAGAATGAAAATCAAGTGCTTTCCTGGATTTATAATTAAAACAGTCTCATTATAAGACACACTCAGCTTCTATGATGAAAATACAAGGGAAAGTATGATTAGGGTTAGTGTATCCTCACAAGTCCCCATCATGTATGAAACAACACCATCATAAAAAGTACAGTGGCTTGTGAAAAACAGATACAGGCTTTTGTAAGTATCTTGAAAATATGTGCTATTCTTGAGACCTTTCTCAGGCCTGTCTTGCTTTGATTAGTAGACATTCCTGTTTTGACTCAGATCTACACAACAGCAAAAAGAAAATGATAAAGAAAGCAAGAAAAAAACATGTTCCTAGTGAGATTGTAAAGCATCATCCTATTTGGTCAAAAAACCATCAATCTGGATGTCAGAAACAGTCTCTTAGGGAAGCAGTACACCTCGTCACCAATGTACTGAATGAAAGGTGGAAAGTGCTCAAGCCTGGAGAGGCTTGCTTGCAGAGTTTGAATATTGGGCAAGCTGCTTTCTGCAGCTCTAATCTGGGTGAGAATATTTATCTACACTTCATAGGTGATAAATTCTTTAGACTATGCAGTTCAGCAGCCTAACTAAACCCAAGTCAGCTCATACATTTTCCGAGTCAAAGCTCAATGCTGCTATATTAATGTACTGCAGCTTACCATTAAGTAAATCCTGAATGTGAGGGGTTTTTACAATTGGCAGAATTATTTGATAAAATATTCCTTCAGATTACATTATTGCTATAAATATTATGAAATATTTTCCTTTTAAAGGAAGAATAGATGTATTTCTGAGAAAGTGTTCACAAGCAAGTGAAATGTAGTAATTTCAGGTAAATATTTTATAATAATAAGGAAAAATGGGAGAGATGAAGCTGTTATTTGTTGACTTTGGAATTTCAGGATAAGGAGAATATGCATTAACATCTTTCCATTCCCTCCAGAGAGTTTAGACCCTAAATGCTCCTTTCACAATTCCCTTTAATAGCCAGCTCTTGACACAGTGTTAATGTTAGTTCTAAATGAACCTCTAAGTAATTGCTGCCTTTCCCAATTTTGACTAGCAGACCACTGAGCAGAAGAATGAAATTAGAATAATTTCAATGGGATGCAGAGAGGGAGGAGTGAATGAAGTAACACACAGAGAAAAGCATGCAGGCGATAAAAAAAGGATACAAACAGTAAATGAGTAGCGCTGATCTAATTTATTCTATACAAATCTGGCTTCACTTGAATTAGCAACTATTCATGTGTACATTAGAAATAATTGATTTGCATTTTGGAAGTAATTTATTTAAATTAGTAGTTTTATAGAATATTTGTTGAAATTGTATATATCTAGCTGCAATGCTTTTTGACTTTCTAAGTACCTCTAAGTTAATCCATCTCATTGGAAAAAGGTTTATATTTAATATTTGAGGTTGCAGTTAATACTTTTTTCATAATTGAAGTAATTTTGTTTTGGAAAATGTGCCAGTTGTGTGTGTTTGGTTCAATACAGCATTAGACTGCTTTATTTTCAAATGAGATCTCTTATGTTCAAAGGATAACATAAATGTTTTCTCTAACACTGGTACTGTAGTAAATCTAAGAGTGTAAAGAAAGCTAAAGTGGGCTCCAAGTTTTGATAAATGGCTTAGTAACCTTTTCACATGGCATTTCTGTAGGACTACAGAGTGAATATATTTTTGAGACAACAGTGGAATGACTCACGCCTGGCTTACAGTGAATATCCCGATGATTCCCTGGATTTGGATCCCTCTATGTTGGACTCTATTTGGAAGCCAGATTTATTCTTTGCCAATGAGAAGGGAGCAAACTTCCATGATGTCACAACAGACAACAAGTTGCTGAGGATTTCTAAGACTGGAAAAGTGCTGTACAGCATCAGGTAAACCAATTAATGTTTTTTCCTCTTTTTTTTCTCTTCATCTGCTTTTTTCTCCTGACTCCCTGTTTTTCTGCAGGTAACTATACTTATAGAACATAATATGCACATTTAATTTTTTATTGTCCCCTGTGTACAGATGAAATGAGACTTAATAATAACAGGGTAGAAAGAAAATTTGCCTGTGTTCCTTTGCTCAGCTTTTACGTTTCACAAAAGAGTCTGTAAGTGGCACAGCAGTACTTCTTAGTCTTGTTGGAAACCAGAGGCTGTCTATAACTTTAATGGTATGCCTCGGTAATTCCAATTAACATTAGCTCTAGTCACTCCTCTTACAAAGAGAGGAAATCAACTCCTCTGTAGTTTGTGTGTTGCAATTTAAAAGTAAAGAGGAATACTATTTTAAGTGACGGCTAGACACCTTAAGTAAAAAACTGCTTGAAATGAAATTAATTTGCCATGCAACTCACTGGGTAATCAGATGTATTTATTCACATTTTAAAAAGACTGGACTTACAGAAAGCATTTTTAATACTGAGTCCATTGAAGTGTGTGCCATGTGACCGGATTTAGGCTGAATTAATAAACCCTGACAAAACATGATTTGATATGACCTGATGAAACAAGACATATGCAGAGAATCAGAAGGTAATTACACAGGCATACGGCAGCAAATAATATGCAATAGTTATTTTACATTCAGCTTACTGTGCCCTGTTAATTGCTTAATATAGGTAGTCAAAGATGCAAATCACTGTATTATAGTTGTTACAACTGTTTTTAAAAAAAGTAATTATTGTGTTTTATTTGTTCCTGAGAATGTTCTTCAGCTTTTGCCTTCCTTACATTATAGAAAATAAACATGATAGTATTCGTTTAACAGGTTGTTTAGTTAATTTACTCATCGGTAAGGCAGATTAGTTTAGAAGGCAGTTGTTTCTGACTAGGCATTCTGTTTGTGACTTGCATTTTCATTAAGGAATTATTATTGATCTAGAGTCAGCTCTGTTCTTTAGGAAGATAAATAAATAGATTATACTGTGGCACTTCTTCTATTTGCATAATTCTTGTGGAAATTCCTTGATAAGGCCCCAGTAGCGTTTGTATCAAGTAGGGTAGAAAGGAAATGTTTATTGAGCAAGATTTGAAATTGGTGTACCTGAACAGTTTAAGAAAAATAATAGGACACAAGGATGGAACTAGCACAAGCAGAATGATAAATATGTTGTCATTTATGAATATTTCTTGTTTCACACTGGGAAAGAAATGAATGCATCTGTTTGTTTGAGTGACGTCAGACACCATCTTATTGCAGGCAACAGTGCAGTTGGGTGCTGTTCTGAATGCAGATAGATAATTTTCCTGACATTAGTCCATGAGGGAAAAATAATATTTTGAGCTGTCATATCACATTTGTAAAATTCCCATCTCTAAATGCAAATTAATGTGAAGCAGAGTAAGCAGAATTTCAATGGAGTACAAAGCAAAACCCATTGTTTCTTATTTGTGTTGCACAGCAGTAACAGAGGTTTACCTGGCACCTCTAACATGGCATGTAATTTTTTTAGTACATTCCAGGGTATAGAAAATTGAAGTCAGAAGTAATTAGTAAAGCATGTCTTTATTCTCTAGATACTGGGCTATATACATCATGTATTGCCAGCTGCTTTTAGTTGTGCTGTGCAGAAACAAACGAGAACTTTTTAGTGATTGGTTTCAGTACACTGAAAATGTTATAATGCTGCTAGTTTCACTACTGCACCAATAGCATTTCACCTGACATCATGATACTTAACACTTGGCATTTAGTGTGTTGTAAATGTTTAAAGCACTTCATAAACATGTCTGAGAAGTAGTGGTGTAGGCTATTTTGTCATACTTCTAAATTTAATAAAATCAAGGTGAAGCTAATCTCATGCAAATATATACTGCTCTCTGCATTAAATGAGTTTAGAACTGCTCCTAGTAATTAGTGGGTAAGAAGCAAGCTGTATGTATTATATGACAGTGGTATTCCTTTTCACTATGTACTGCACTGAAAACATCAAAACACAGAATCATGGAATGGTTTGGGTTGGAAGGGACCTTAAAGATCATTGAGCTCCAACCCAACCTCCTTGAGCAAGAACAGCTTCCACTACACCAGGCTGCTCTAAGCTCCATGCAATCTAGCCTTCAACAGCATGGAAACATGCTACATAAGAGGCAAAACTGGTTTATGCTGTTAAATGCTCTCAGAGTCAATCCTGCCCTTTCTGAAAAGAACGTGGAAGGTCACCTGGAACTAGATGTTATGGTCTACAATACAGGCTCTCAGATAAGGCATGGAAGAGTCAGTGAGGGTCTGTCCCCTGTGTTACCCCTACTGCAGTGGTTGGCTCTGGGAATTATCTACCCTGTGGTAAGCATGAGGCTCTTAGTCCTTCTGTCAGTGAAAGATAAACCATCCTGCATTTACTGGTGATGGTAGGCATGACATAGATTTCCATCATAGTTTGCCTTATCATAATTATAATGTTCGTGCTTGCAGACTCTTAGATCTATATTTAATTTTCTGGGAGTTGTTCATGGTTGATGTATCCACCTATGAATCATGTAAGTTTAGGAGTCCAAGCCTATTTTTAGATACTTGCTTCATGCTCAAATGACTACCTTTGTTTTGATCTCAGATAGCATGCTATATATGCTATATAAAGCTCCAGATTCTATATCTGGATAACTGGTCTAAACCTTTGGGTACTGCAGGGAGAACTAGCTTCTTGTGGAAGGAGCCCAGCACTACTCAATACCACTAATACATGCTATTGACACTAGAGATGCAACAACAGCTCTGAGAGGTGCACACACTTCAAGAAGTCAGCAGTTTCAAGTTATATTGAAGTTATATTCAGCAAACAAACCACACTTTAATCAAGATCAGTCTCAGCTGCACTCTTTGAGCTGCAGAACAGTTAAATAGCTAGAACTTTAATTTTAGAGCCCTCTGCAGAGAGCAGTCAACAAGAGGGATTTGTTGTAGCAGTATTCAATAAAATTAGCATGTGTATATTTTGTATGTTGAAAAAGCAATGAGAGTTAAAATCAAAACCTACACAATATTACCCCAATAAATTGGATTTTGCAGGGGGCCATGCGCTTAGAAAGAGTGGCAGTGCTGTTCATGATACTGATAATCTCATTGCTGGCACTCACATTCTGTGTGATACCTGGATTTTGCACCATATACACTGCTGAACTGATTTTATGTTCCAGGGGTAAGGATCGTATCTTCTTTGGCCCATTGCAAACACCTGGGGTATGAGGAAAATATTAAATAACCTTACAGGAAGCTTTGGATTCTCTCCAAGCCACCCATTTGTGCTACCTGATTCCCACAAACTCATTTCAGGCTGCCAGCCAGCTTAGAATATTAGCATCTGCTAAAAAGCTTATTTTAACAAAGTGATAGAAAGTCGAATGATTTTATTTAAGGTTTGGGTGGGTTGGGGTTGGTTTTTTTCAGCATTAATTGCCTCCCTCTCACTTAACATTTTCAGTGCATCTCAGCCATATGAACTTGAGGCAGAAGGTGATATAACTCAACTGTAATATTGATCCATGGCATCGAACTTAGAATATATTGGTCAGGAAGCATGAAGGGGCTCTGATTTATTTATTTCTCTTCTTTCTTTATTTTTTTTTCCCGCCTGCTGCTCCAGAAAACACTCCCAATTGCCTGATGAGGTTGTAGGGTTGCGCTCTGAAACAAAGTGAGAATGCACTTAGCCAGAAAGCGTTACAAAGCAGATTACCTCATATTTTTAACACGTTTTTTGCACAAAGATTTTAGAATGTCTTGCATAATTGACAAAAGAGCCACTTGGAATTCTAGGGAGGAGATCTGTTCAAATTCACAAATTACATTTCTTCCCCAAGTTTTCTTATTCCTGTCCAAACAGCAATGACATACCTAGGAAGAATTTCCTCAAGTCTTTCAAAATACCTGTTTTTGCACACTTTGTTTATCTTCACAGTGCCAGAAATGTTACAGTTATATAGACAAATAGTTCTTTATGATTCTAACTCTTGACCTAGATTTAATTGTTAGATGTTATTACGGATGAAGGCAGTGTCTATTGGAGAGCAGTACTGCATGGTTAGGGCACCACAAAAAAAGGGGAAATTCAAACTATTAGATGGCTCTCTATTTGTGCAGCTGTTCTAGGGTGATTACTAGCCCCTCCATTCGGCAACAAGTAGCTGACAGGATGAGTTGGCACATCCAAAAGCCCTTGCCTGCTTATGTAACTAAAGAGAAGTATCAGTGAAAACAGCACATTTATTTGCAGTACCATCTCCAGTGCCAGCTTCCTTACTCAGGAGTTTCCAAAATCAGCTCTTCCTAGTGTGGCCCTAGTGCAGAGTGACAGAGTAGAGTCAACTCTCCTTTGCACCCCCACCAAGCCACACACCACTTTGGGTTTTATTACAAGTTTTGATTACCATGTCTCTCACTAAATCATCAGAAGTAATCTATGATATGTTTTAAATTCAGCTTTTCTGAGTCCTTGGATTATCAATAACTGTCCACTTTTCACCTATCCTTTTTTATTTCTTTCTTGCCCTTATTCCTGCTTCTCATTCCATCCCCACTTCCTTTCCTTTTAGGGTCTTTTAATTACATAGACTCAGATTCTTCTCATCTTTTGGAATGGTTTCCTAACACTCCTTTCTTTCTCATTCCCTCCCAGTCTACAAATTCAGTCTGAGGACATAGACCTGGGTTTCCAAAACTCTTATTTTTCTGTTGTATCTAAGGAACTTTTTTTGCACAACAAATAATAAAAACTACTAAATAAATAATGAGGCCTGATACCGGTACCTTGCTATGCAATGGCAGGAAAATGAAAATGATAGAGGAGAAAGGAGAGATGAAATACTGCTCTTCATGGAAAGGAAACAGCTGGTTATTAACTGTTACATGAAATCACACTGGAATATAATTTCATAGATTTGCTTGAACAATAATTGGAAAATCATTTGCTGGCAGCTCATGCACTGCCATTGTGCATCTGCAGACATTTGCATTACAGCAAGAAGTGGGATGCCTGTAATGAGAAATCCAGCACCCTGCTCTGTGCCAGCTCCCGTGTTGTTAAGCAGTACATGAAGCAAAGCAAAGCACTGGAGGGAGCAAGAACATGCTCATAAACAGCAGTACATGAAACTCCAGCCTACATCTCACATTTTGCCATAGCAGAGAAGGCTCCACATCTCTAAGCTCAGCTTCAGCCTATTCCCATCTTACAGAAACGAAGCTGCAGAACATGACAAATATTAGAGAGGAATTGCAGGACTCCTAAAAAAAAAATAAAAAAAAATAAAAATAATAGCAGAGAGTTTGACTGTTCCTTTTAGCAGGACAAACCCAGTAGAATGTGAAAATTACCAGAATTGACATTCAAAATGATGACTTGGGTGCCTGAAAAAATAGAGATGGACTACAAAATGAAAAGCCCTTTAACAGAAGAATGTCACTGGGATTTTATACTTTTTGTTTTTCAGCCTTCTGATATATGAACAGTGTGTGCGTCCTTTTTGCAGGCACAAATCACACCAGAGAGGGGGCTGGGAGGAATAAAAGGAGATTTTAGATTCTCCACCCTGTTTCAGAGCCACTAGCCTGAATGGCATTTGCTCCTGCATCGTGCAGTGCTGTCATGGTTGCTGTGCAACTCCATCTCCCTGCCAGTTTAATGGGGAACTTTGTCTGTTTGTGCTTAGGTAATATTTCAATGCTATTTCAGCAGCTCTGAGGATCAGGAATTTAATCTTCCAAAGAAAAATGTACCACTAAAAATACTTTTACCTACATTGTCAGCTTGGAGCTTTCAGAAAAATACCAGATATCTTGCAATTTATGATAGCATCTTTAGAATTGGCAATACTGGAAAGACAAAAAATAAATCCCACTTGTCTCACTAAACCCAGTACTAGGGGCTTCTCACAGGTATGAGACCTTTCATTAAAATGGCACAAAGCCAATGTTAGCAGTGACCATGCACGTACTATATCTGTTATGGTATTTGCAGCATAAAATCCTAGATTGTGAAGTCTCCTGTCCCAATAGCTGATGTGCAGATGGGCGTGGCGTGAAAGAATGAAGGGATAAGAATAGAAACAAAATGTTATTTTTAGTACCATACCCATATTTGTTGCTTTTCATGCTTGTGGAAAGATAACCATGCATTTTTAGGAGACGGAAAGGACTTGTACTCTTATCTCCAAAACTGTTTAAATTTCCAATAGTGTTTCTTTACTTAATAAGGCTGACCCCTGTTATTTGTCATTAGAAGAAACTCTATGAGAAGGCTGTTGTTCTGAAGCCCACGCACAAACTACCAATCTTGCAGGATAATTAATGAAAATTATGTTCCCCTGTTTTCAGATACCTCATATTGTGATCCACAGAGCTTTTCTCTTGTAGGATCAGTGTTCTCTCTTGGGGCAAATTAATTGCCTAGATCAAGGGAAGTTTTGAGTAAGCTGCAATGCATCAGGCTAAGGAGTGACAACTGCTTGTAAAGAAATGTATTAGAATACAGTTTAATGGTTGCTGCAGATCAGACAACATGCCAGATCCCAGTTAAAATTAGATATTCTCTTAAATTTATATATTAAAAAAAAAATCCTTGGATTATGCAATGCGTAAACCAAACTCCCTAAGGATTTAACACAATACTAACAGTTCTTTACTTCAGCTCTGCGTTGCAGACCATGCACAAGCAGTTTGTATGAGTAGAACTCTGAAACTGTTCTGTAGCATTGTGAGATTATCACAGAAGTGGCATGACGGTGAGGAGCATCAGTATTCAAAACCCTCAAGAGAAAGAATGAGATTGGAGATCATCTTGAGAGTAATCCGTTTACAAATATTTTACTCCTATTGATTTTTTTTTTTTTCTTTTCTTTTTTGTATATTAAAGGACCTTACCCTCTGCTGATGGTGCTGCTTTGGGGATTAGGTGTCAAAGAGCAGACTGGCCTCAAAGCTTAATACTCTGAAGAGAGATGGGAAAAGGAGGGGGAAAGGGTAGAGGACAGACTAGGATGCAAAGGAAAGAGGCTGGCCTCTGGGTTATGCAGGTGTCACTGGGGCAGATGTGGGGGAGATGGGCAGACATAGGAGAAGATGGGGAAAGTATCCCCAGGGCCAGAGAAAGGACAGGACAAGGGCAGGAATAGGTGAAGTATAAATATAGGAAGCATAGTATCTCAGCCCCTGAGCTGAGCTCAGGAATTGACTGCACTGCAAGTAAATACCTCTGAGCTCCCCCAGCTGCACGTGTGTCAACTCCCTTCACTGGCTGTCCCTTGCAGGACAATGGCTAACAACGGCAGCTACATTTAAGGCAGCGGTAGCATGAGATGCCAAGTGAAGAAATCCAGAAGTGCACAATGCACTTTGAAAGCATTTGAAGTATCAATAAATACTGTTCAGAAGGACTTACTTCATGTATGAGGGAATCCTTCAGGAAGAGGGTCCAAACTTGGAGGGATGCAATACTGCCCTGGAGTAATTTGATTACAGCTCTGTCTTTGCCACAGCATTGCTCAGTAAAAGTACTGATTTAATTTTTTTATTTTTGTCACAGTGCTGGCTAATTGTTAATTTCTTGTTTTCTGTCTCTGACTCTGCATTTTGTTCTATTCATACTCTATTTGCACTATTCCAAGTCTTGATTCTTCCTGACTGTAGCATGGGTGAGGGAGCAGGGAAGGAAAGAAGAGAGAAACTTTAACTCTCCTCTGGGGTGGCTTGCTGACCCTGGCATTGTGCCTGAAGTGCTGGGATGCTGGAGACAAGATTCTCTCCTGCTCTCTCATCACCTGTATTCAGATGGAAAATAGAACATACCCAGCCCCAGAACTCTCTGTGAGTTACCTGTGTGACCTGATCCTGGCTAATAGTGGGTAAAGGACGCTCAGGTACCTGAAGAGAGAATCAAGTCCTTGGTCAGCTTCTTCTCCTTTTGGCTTTACAGATTGTCATAAAATACTTCCTGTCAGTGTCTTATGGTGCTGTGCCACTAAATGTGTTGTTTATGCATCTCAAATGCTTCGGTGACAGGGTGCCTGAAAAATAAAATAATTGTTCTATAGCAGTTTATTCTATTTTACTAATGACTGAAGTGTTCATCAATGTAATTGCCAGTTAAACTTTCACTTTGCACCAAATCTCCAGGGGCCCTTCTTGAATTTGCCAAGTGTGAGATATTCACTTCGCTGAAATGTTTTCTGTCAGTGACACTGATACTATAGGCAATGTGGGTAGCTATATCTGTCTAACATTTTCCATTGCTGATCCTGTTTCTTCATTAATATAAATATATAAGTAGTGTATGGCACCTGGGTTTGGAAGTACTTGCAGGATCATATTTTTACTGGAAGAGTCAAGTGCTATAAATTGATCCACCACCATGGCTTTAGTGGAGCTACTTCAGACTCCAACAGCTGAACATTTAGTGTGTAATAATATTGTAGAAAATTGATTAATCTGTGGATGATACCAGGCCATAAGCGTTGGTTCAACACTTGCATTACTCCTAGTAAAAGGGATTACAGAGGCAAAGACGTTAACTATGAATGGCTTCTCTGCTAAGATGAACAAGTAGAGGTAAAGCTATAAGGGCATGATTTCTTGACTAGAAATTATGTTCCATTTGTCAGGGTGAAGAGAGAATAATTGAGTCTTTGAAACACACTGTTGGTTAGGAAGAGAAAGAAGAGGTGTTAGCCTCCGTGTGAGCCTATATAGTGAGCATTTTCTCAGCTCACCTCCAGAAGGCAGATCAATTTTTCTCTGTGAGGCTTGAAAGCTGCAACTGGATGTATAAACTTTCTCATTAGTCATATTATTAGTTAGCTATATTAGACTAACATGAGACCCACCTGCCCATGTATGTAGTCAACCCCCCAGATTATTTGAGGTTCTTGAGGAGTAGAAGGGTGGAAGGAAACAAAGTATGCAGTCCACAGCTGACAGTGAGTAAATCGGAGGAGTGGATAGGCCGTGCCTATTTTAGTAAAAATTTTAAAAAATTACATATTTAGAAAAGCTGCATTTGCGTAAAGACATGTTTGAAATGAATGTAAAAGATCTAAGCCATAATAAGGTGATGACGGAAAAGAAGGAAGGGAGCTTGATGTAGCAGACATTTCAGGGGAAAAGGCAAAAGCAGTCTTTTGTTAATGTTGGGGATTAGCAAATTAATTAGCTCAATCTTCAATGCAGGAAATTACCTAGTAAAAATGAGACTACTTAATATTTTCAGGGCACTTAAAATACTTAAATGAGTAAAGGGCAGACTTCCAATGACGTTTATGTATCTACTAGATGTACTTTTTTCTCTAGATGGAGAATTTTTTCTTAATGCTTATGTTATTTCCTCCCAAAGATTAAATGGGAGTTTATTTACTATGGTGATGTTGAGAGGATGACTGAGGGATTTTATTCATCTCAGTGCACTTCATTGCCACATACCAGACAAATGATATCTAATTTTCTGATATTATCATCTTATATGTCAAAGACTGTGTCAAGAGCAAAATATTGTGGCTTTCTCTAGGTAGTTCACTGGTAGGCAAAAGCAGCGATGTTGAATGTCATTTTTGATCAGGCTGAGACCATTTTGATCTCTGTTACCTAAACATCATCTTCTTGTCATAGTGATTTGATGGCAGGACAGTAGGCTATAAAAACCCAGTCAGGCCATCCCCAAAGGTTCACATGGGAAAGAAATAGACTGGAAGAACTTTAATCAACTAGATATGCTGAGAAGCACAAAATCACTAGGTGAGATGGAACTTAGTGAAGTATTTCTCCATAGAGATCACATTTGTTTGTGGGACAACATATTTTCAGAGTTAGCAGCTGGCCTGTGGGTTCACTGGCACAATTAAAAAATTGTTCTCATTGTACTGTGTTAGTGTTTCAGTGTACATTCAAATCAGAAAATTTAGTTCTCATCTTTTTATATATTTGCTTTCTTTATGTCAAGATGGCTTTATGTGCTGAAGTTTATCTCGAATAAAAATTTACTCTTTTTATATTTAAACCAAAATCTTAACAATTCTTCTGTTTTTCAAAACAGCTAATTGCTTGTAATTATATCATCCAGTACCTTGGTTTGTTAAAAATAGTTTCCTCTCCCCATACAAAAAATAAAAGAAAGAAAGCAGAGAAGAAACCTTGAAACAGATTTCAATCAAATGTGAAAAAGTAAATTAACAAAAAGAAAAGGGAAGAAAGAAACATTAAGAATATTCTTATTCTAAGTGAAATTAGTCTTTTTTTGGGACAAAACAATTGAACTATTAAGAGAGAAATTTAGTTTGTATGATAATGTTCCTTTAAGCTTACTTTCTTTTATATGCACTCTTTATCTTTAAATGCTATGTGATTCTAGCTTCTATTGTATGATTTTTTTCTTTCTTTTAATGGGTAAGCAGTAAGAATGAAGTGTTGGAAATGGATCTCATATACAACAAAAGCACCATCTGTTGAAAAAGTGTGGTTGTTGTTTTCTTCCTTTGCTTTTCCAAAACAAAGCTTAAAAGTGTGTGTTCCATGATCAGACATTTTAGCTTTTGCATTATTTGGGTTCAGTAATGCACATCAAACATTCACTGGTACATTAATGGAGAGTGTTTCTTACTATCCTGATGTTGTCTTCTCTGTCTCCGTTCTTCTCAACTGTCACAGCCAGCGAGTGCCCAGTTTGCTCACATATTCCATCTTCACAGCTCTCATGTCCTTACAGTCTTAGAGGGGAGAGTGAGCCCAACCTCTGAGGAGTTAAGATTTGGTCTTGATCCTTTAAGCTCTAAATATGGGACTTTGGATAAAACTTATAGATTTCTAACAAAAGCTTCTTTTTCTTTTCTTTCTTTTTTTTTTTTTTCTTTTTTTTTTCCCCTCCCATTTTAGGCTTACTTTAACCTTATCCTGTCCCATGGACTTGAAGAATTTTCCTATGGATGTACAAACATGTTCAATGCAGCTAGAGAGCTGTGAGTGTCCAACTGCTTTATCTGTCAAGAATGAGATTTTACCTTAACATTTGGTGGTTAGATAGTATCTACATTGTTGTATTTATGTGGTGAAACTCAATATTCCTGTTTTGTAAGGGAGAATCATGGAGGAACAGTGATTTAATTGTCCATGACTGTGCCATGCAGGTCCCTTGTCTCTGTGCTGTTCCTGTTCCCTTCCATTTCTGCCTCCTTGGGCACTTCGCCTCACTTCCAGCGATAACCACAACAATGCTGCGCAAGAGAAATTATTAAATCTTGGGAAAGTAAAAGCAATTAGTACACAGGGGTTAGTACACATGTCTGATTGAGACGTGCTATGGTCTTTTGAAAAATGAAAGCAACATACCTAATAAAGCAGAATTCTTACTAGTATATTTATGCGGGTAAGCTAAACATGGCCGAGGCATGGATTTGGGTTCTAGCATGCACCCATTTGTACCGTGTAGCTGTCAGCACAAACTGTGGCACCATTTCAACCTGTACCAGGTAACAATCAGACAAAACCAGGAGTGGCTCAGATAACAGCATGCACTAGCAATCATTCCCAAGTCAGTAGGTGCCAGGCCACCTTGGGTTTTCTGTGGGGAGGGGAGAATGGGTTTAGCTGTATGGATATGAGCTGTGGGCTACCTACCACCTGCCTCTGTGCCCAGAGAATTATAGATTTATAGAATTGTTAGGATTGGAAAGGACCTTAAGATCATCTACTTCCAACCCCCCTGCCATGGGCATGGACACCTCACTATAGACCATGTTGCCCAAGGCCCTGATTTACCCATAAAGGTACAGCCATTGCAGTCAAAAAATCTCTTGTGTGAATTGAAGACCCTCTTTCCCATTCACACCTCTCACTGGTAAGCTCACAGGTTTACAAAAGCTGCTGTTTTCTTTTTAGCAAAGGCAGTTCAGAAATCCTTGTTTTGTTGGTGCACACCAACTCCATCATCAAAGAATGATGAGAATAAAGCAAATAAATAAAGCAGGCTGACACATAAGCACAGGGAATCGTTATTTCAGTTGTAAACAGTATCTTTGATGGACCAGCAAAATTACTTTTTAGTGGCAAACTAGGGCAGTATTTCAGAATGCTGCTACTTGTTGCTACAAAGAGTAATAGCGCAGTAATAGAAACTGGCAACTAACAGAAGTAGTGCTGCTGTTCGCCTGAGAGTTTGAAAATATAACTGATACAGAATTTATTGCAATAAAACACAAGTTTCTTGGACATAATAATATTTGCTTTTGGTGTTTTCCAGTCAGCTAACATCTAACAAGCTCTAATTTCTTTATTGTAGTTGGCTACACTATGAATGATCTGATATTTGAGTGGCTAAGTGATGGACCTGTGCAAGTTGCAGAAGGTTTAACCTTGCCACAGTTTATTTTGAAAGAAGATAAAGAACTTGGTTATTGCACAAAACATTACAACACTGGTA
Source organism: Psittacus erithacus (assembly GCA_009867235.2). Taxonomy (NCBI): domain Eukaryota; kingdom Metazoa; phylum Chordata; class Aves; order Psittaciformes; family Psittacidae; genus Psittacus; species Psittacus erithacus. The sequence goes on along the minus strand of WYDI02031252.1, from coordinate 18,659 downwards.
AGAATTATTCTATTTTTTTTTTCCCTACAATTACTTTAATGGTATCTGGTGTCAATTGGCAAAGGAAAAAGGGGTAAAAATGAAAAAAAAATTAGAAATCAAAAGTCTTTTCAGTCACCCTTATTTTTAAATCTGGAAAAAAAATATCCTCCCTTTTGGTTTTTTTTTGCTTTTGTGTTTGAAAGATTTTGTTTCCAAATTTCCTTTAATGTCATTAAAGATATTTTAGTTTACACATTCTAATATTCTTAAAATCAGTAAGGAATTTAAGGTCTTAAAAAAACCAATAAAAAATCTAGTTGCCTTGATTTCCTTAAAATGGAACATTTTTAACAAAGTGAATCTTTTCTTAAGTATTGATTCAGCACTTTTAAAGTACTGACTTTTCTGAACTCGATATTTTCCTCCAGCATATCAAATTGCCAGTGAGGAAAAATATCAAATTTTCACCAGCTTTTATGTGTGGTCTAATATATGAGACATAGTATTTGAAAGGACAATGCTTTCATTGCTGATTTGAATAGTGTACAGGCATGGGAAATTAAATGTTTGTTTAATACTCCAATGTTTTTCTCATATTTGCTATTTTGAAGTCTCAAATGCTGTGTTTTCTGTCTTTAGCTTTACAGGGCAGAGAGAACTCTTAAAATTTTGATCTAGTAGCTTGGAGTTTATTTAATGGGGACAGCACTTAAAGAACAGTTTGCTGGGTGCTTGCTGGGATTAGATATAATCCCTCTCATCTAAAATAGCTTTTTCATCATTTCAGCATAAGAGTGAATCCACTTGCATCAAATACATTTGTTTTGCTGACTGAAATAATACAACATGAGAGGTACTGCAACTGCCAAAAATAAAGTCACATTAATTTCTTATGAATAGACAGATGCTGTTTTTCGTTTTTATAAATGCAGCTTTGCATTTTGGGGCCCAAAGTGCCAAGGAAAGAAAACTTCAGGATTACACAGACTAAGACCCGTGGAAAGGGGGACTGCTGTGACTTCTCATACCTAAAGGGGATAATCAAGGTTAAATTCCAATAGGTATATATAAAACATAAATTATTTCGCACTGTATGACTCAAACTCTAATAAACTGAGTTCATCTGCTTTTCTAATTACTTTACAGGGACAAATACTGAAAGCAAGGGAAGAGGGAGATCATGGGCAGTAGGCTTCCTTATATATCCAGGAAGACTCCCCACAATGGATAAAAAAAGCTTCCATTATATGTAGTTAAACAAAATAAACGTGTAGGTATCAGAAGTTGAAAGTGTGTGGCTTGGCAAGGGGAACTGACAAGCAGTATTCAAGCAATAAAAAATTTTTCTTAGAGGCACCCACATTCTGCCTTCTCTGTAGTATGCTCCTTCAGGTTTGGTGTGAAATTAAAATGTGCATAAAAGCTGTACTATTTAGGCTTGTCCTACCCACACTGTCCAGGTTGTACCCTAGGAATCTGGAGAGCATTCAGTAGGTTGGGCTTCTTTCATGCCATGGCAACCTCACCCCTCTGGAGTCCCCTTGGGGGTTGAGGATCAGTTACTATCCATGTCTCAGAGTCTGCCTTTAGGGTCACAGGTCCAGCTAATCATTTCAGAGCTTCTGTCCTCCCAGAAAGTACTATTCAGTTCTCTCCTACTCTCTTTGTCAAGCAGCCTCTGCATCGTCCTTTGTGCCAACTCTCACACCCTTGCCATTCAGCTTTCTAGACTAGCAGAAAAATATGTGTACATCACAAGAGGAGAAAACAACCCCTCATTTTCCCTGAAAGGATGAATGAGGAACAAGGCATCTTCATGCATTTGACCAACCAGTACAAAAGAGGTCCTCTGAAACCATAAGCATGAAACTTCAGGAATGACAGTCTTTATCGTACTCAGTGTAGTCTGCCCCAAATGACAGCCTTCACAGTACCTAACCCACAATAATTTGCAGAAAAGTTATGGTGACTGCACCAGTAGATGTTGCAGCTCAGGGCTATGCATCCCTCACTGTACAACTAGCTCTGCCGTCAGGCAATCCTAAGCTTCCATCCTCTGCTACCCCTGTGGAGCAGCTATCTGAAGAATCACTCACCTCCCACAAAAAGATTGTTGTGGGTTCCTGGAGTTAGATTTTTGGCAAAATTCAAAGTAGGTATTGAGTTGATTGTGCTGCGAGATGTTATCCACAGATATAGGCAAATGACATGACCAGAATGAGAAGGTGTGTGATCTATCATAGGGCTGTAAGGCTAGTAGTTTTTAATTTGATTTTTAAATACCTTTTCTTAATTTCATGTCATTAAAATAGGAAAATGCTGTCTCCTTTTAAGACTAAACATATTTGACTAAAATAGAATCTCATTGAATTCTGAGAAAAAGAAAAAAAAAATTACATTTTCTGGAACATATATATTCTGGAGGTGAAACTGCAGTGCTAATATTTGTTTTCTCAGTTAACGTGAAGAATTAGGTACAGCCTACTTCAAAGGTCCCCAGGCTAGTGTGCAACAAATAGCTTCCATTTGTGTATCAGGACTTGCTTATACTGTTAGATTAGGAAACAGACCATGCACCTGACTTATGTTCGTAAGATGAGAGAAAAATATGCAAAAAGCATTTATGAAAGTAATTTCATGTTCTAGGAAAGTTTACATGCATTGAAGTCAAGTTTCATTTGGAGCGTCAGATGGGATACTATTTAATCCAGATGTACATTCCTAGCCTGCTGATTGTCATTTTGTCCTGGGTTTCTTTCTGGATCAACATGGATGCTGCTCCAGCTAGAGTCGCGCTGGGTATCACTACAGTTCTAACAATGACCACGCAAAGCTCAGGATCAAGAGCTTCCCTCCCAAAAGTAAGGAAATAATTTCTTACCACCAATTTGTTACTAACAAGAAGTATTTGTACTACTCTTTAAGGTTTCCAAAGATCTGTGTAAACTTGCATCTGATAAGCATACACGAGAAAACGGTAACAATGTGATGTTAAACTTGCAGTACTCTTGCATTTGGATTCAGACATGTTTCTGCTGGTGTGTGGGATGTCTGGAGGATTCAATCATATGAATTTTTAGAGTTTCTACTAGTTTTGAGACTTAGCTCTTAATATGTCAAAGCCAGATTTTCTGAAGTATTTAGGTACTTAACTGGATTTCTGAAAGTGCTTTCTTTCTATCTGACTGGGGACTTTATAAAGTCTGGTCTTTTCTAGACTGTTAGACTTCACGATATTTTGGTGTTTCTAGATATGGCACTTAGTTCAATGTATATAAAAATATACATAAAAAATAGGTATATATAAAACACACACACACATATATGTATATAACACATGTACACACCTAGAAGGTTTCTCTGGAGAGCCTTTCAGTAAGGAACTGCTGATGTCTTTGCTTCATGGCAGAATTTGTCCATGCTCTCATTCAAGTGTTATCTGCAGACCTTTATCTTCTCTATGCACAAAAATACACTCACTAAAATGTTGTGTTATTTTTTTTCTGATCCAGGCCAGATGCTGTAGATGGTTTTACAGATTACAAACTGGATTCTGTGTTTAGTCAGGCTGACAGCTCTTTTCAGCATAGGCACAGCCTGAATGCTTGTGCTGATAGCAGTCCCAGCAGAATTTCATGTGCATGCCTAGGTTTTACAGTTTTCAGGGACAGAGCTCAAAGGTAGGTCAGTTTACAATAGTCTAAGGAGTCATGAGATATAGTCTCTCTTTACAGAAGTCCAGCATCACATGGATTAGGATCACAGCAGTAATGAAAAGCACAGATTTTTGAGTGTTTTTATAGAATATGATCCATTCCAAAAAGCATGTTGTATTTTGTACTACTTTACCCTCAGTATCTCATTTAGTCGCATTCCGAATACTGTGATTTTGTTCAAGTGGAGTGTATATATATATATAAATATATATACAGAGCAACTTCAAAAACTGCACAGATTACGTTACTCTTTTGTTAATGAGAAAATATCACTTAAAAACCTGGTGACAACAACAGTGGATTCAGCTTTACTTGTTCACTTGGAGATATATATAATTTTCCATGCAAACTGAAAATCTTTTGTATATTAACTCCATGTCCATTTCAAATGGATAATTTCTTAAACATTTTTTGGACAATTCAGTCAATATTGCCAAGTGAACACTCTGAAAAGAAAGTCAAGAAAGAGATAATGTTGGTAAGGCGCATACAGGCTCTGTAGATAGCAAATTTAGAGTCACTGAACACTGTGTCTAGATGGTACTGCACGACTCCATGTGTTATATTCCAAGTTTCTTCCAAATTAACTGGCTTGGGAATTAGAAATGGTACAGCCATGTTAGTGGAGATTTCCATCCACATTTCCAACTGGGCAAACATAACCTGCCAAGAAGCTCTGCAGTGTTAGCATGCCCAAAATGCTGATGCTTTAGAAAGACTTTTTGTCATATGCCTTTGATCCAGCTGAAATTTTTCTCCCTTTTGTATTCTGCCTTGTTTGAGCAGAAAAGTATTTGCTGGATAATTTTCTGGGCTTTTGCTAAGTAGAAGAAGTGGTCATATCCAGAATATGTTGATTGTGTCTGAATATTGGAGAGTTTCTCCTCCAGCCTCAGGAATAAATACATTATCATATCAGTTGTCAGAGAACAGTGATGCTCTGACCCTACTCCATCTTCTCCTTTCTTACTGCGTTCCTTTGCCAGAAGATAGGCACTAAGGGAAAGTACCTCATCAGATAGCCCAGCACCTTATTTCTGTCAGGCTACACCTGGTTGTTGCAATTTCGTTGTGTAACACAGCTCAGCTGTACTTTATAGTTTTATTCTCTATATAAGTGAACTAATACTCACGGGGGCTTTTGAAGGTTCTGACTCCCACCCTGGATGATACAGATACCCAAAGAAACATGGGACTGACCAAAACAAAAGTGCTTCAAAACAGGCTTTGTGTGCAAACACATCTCATACCATCAGTATCTGATTCCTTACACAAAGCAGAAAGTTTTTGTTGTGGTTGTAGGCACATAGCTATTTTAAAACCTCTTCTGTAACTTACTACCAAAATTGTATCTCTTAATAAAATCTGTCCAGCTGAAATGCATTTAGAAATAAAAATAAAAACTGAATCAAATCACTGTTAAGTCCCAAAATGGGTCTTTAAAAGTAATGTTTTTTTAAGTCCTTCTACATATTGCTATGACACAGGAAGTGAGGCTGTCAATAAAACACCCATTTAAAAATTGCTCCAAGCATGAATTCTAACAAAATCAGATATGACAGGTTTATTTTTGCAAGACTACTGAAAAAACAGATACAACCTTGCTTTGTGAAAGCAATAAAGCAACCTATATTTGAATATAAGAGTTCTATTTAGCCCCATCCTTCTATTTGTCCTGTTCTTAACAATGCACATTTATACAACTTAACTTTACCTTGTTTCCTACTGTCACATGCTAAGAGCTTCTTCTCATTCTTCTCTATTTTAGTAGCTCTTTACCACACACCCCCCCCCAAAAACAAAAATCAAAGCATTAAAACTCCCCACTTTAAAAGGAACCTAAAAAAGGCACAGAAGAACTGTGATAAGATTACCAGTCAGATATTTTGTCTATTTCCAAGCTACTATATAAATGAGTAAAGGGTTACTGTTCAGGAGTAATTACATACATATTGTTCTCAACCCTGGTATAAGATTGCATGACAGAGTTCTGTTTACTTAGAACAGCTGTTTTCTGTATTAATAACTAATATTCATTGTGATACACAGATTTCATAATGATAGGTCATGGCAACACAGACATTAGGCGCTCCGTTGTTGAAAATTAAGTGTAAGATTGGACTACTAAAAAGCAAAAAAGGAAAGAAAAGGAAAGAATGCAATGAATTCCAACTGAGGTTTGTGTTTGCTGCACATAAGAGAAACCTCTAGAAAGCCTCTTCTAAATTAAGCATAATTACATTTCTTTGGTAAATTTTGTAGTATTTCTGTAGGATTATTATCTTTGGAGTGTTTTAAAATTCTGGATAAGAATAGAAGGTTAAATTCCAATGTAAGCAACATAGTGATAAAAAATATGCAATTTTTTTCCTTATTCTTCTACAAAGTTGATTTCTTTGTTACAAAAGGTAAGAATAAACCATGAGAGAGGTTATATCCCAGAAAAGCTACTACTGCTCTGTAGTTCCTATTTCAGAAAGCAGAAAGGTTCTCTTCCTCTACAGTTTTAACATAAGCTGAGAAACACTGCATCCTGCTTCCTTCATGGAGATGAAATAATGATTTTCTGTATAGGAAGTATCTGCAAAAAAATATTCACTAGGATGTTAAAATCTATTACAGTGATGAAATTATTTTGTATTTGTTACAGAAGCACAGCAAGGGGTCCTGTAACTAGAGTTACCCTCACTGGTTATGTCAGGAGGTGGTGAGGAACTCATCCAGAAGGCTGGACTTGAATACCTTCTTTGCTGTTCAGCTAATCCATTGCTGGGATGCCCAGGAATGGTGATCCAAAATAGCAGGGTTCCTGTGATCATTTCCCCTTCCCACACATTCATGTGTGTACGTCTTACCCACATCTGATACTCTGTGTCTAGATTCTTCTGGCCTTATTATCGTTTTCCACTTAGAATCTTTGGCTAGATAAATGTTTGTGCACCCAGCTACACCAGAAGCTCGTGCCAATCAGCCAGCTGAGCAGAAATCCTGGTTGTCAGCTGGGTCATCAGTGTGGCCACACATCTGCAATGAAAACCTCACGAAACCCTGAACTTTCTATGCGAGCTCTGTGCATGAATCTGGGGGCCTGCTTGCAGCTAGGGTTTGCGGGACTTCATCTATGCAGAGAAACTCTATGGCACACAAATCAGGAATCTGATGTAATCTACCATACACCCATGCAATACACAGCACACACTTAGATCCAACGCCTTCTGGAAGTATCAGACTCACAGCACAAAAATGGCAGTATGTGTTTATCAAAATATGGATTAAGGAATGTCTGAGCATCATGAGACATAGAATATGCCTTCATGTATTTTACAGTCCCAGCTGTATATAAGCTGGGGGAATAAAGGGAAGGATATCAACGTGCAATAGTGCAGAATTGTTGAGAAGCATTAGAAAAGAATCCTTCAGAGAACTGAATGACCATTCTCTTGTTCTATTCATTTTTATACAGCTTCCCTTCTGTTGAATCAACAGAATCAAAATTTTTAAAGCACTTTCAAATAAGGCATTTGAAAGAATAATGAGTTCTCTACTGTGCTACTTATTGGGTATTTTTCAGATTGCTTCCTTCTTAAAACACTTACACAAACCAAACCTTAGCAACAACAGCCCAAGAAAATGAATTACTTCTAATGTCATAATGCAAAACATTTGAGGACTCTTTAAGTCAAGTAAGTGATAGCAACTGCATTGTACACAGTTGCACAGCATTCATATGGTGTTACTTTAATGCACAGTGCTTGATGAATGCATGTTCCTTCCCCAGGGAGCAATCTCTGCAGAAAAAAAGTCTCATTCAAAGCTCACCGAAACATCTGGGAGTCCTTCCATTCACTTCATTTGGCTTTGGATCACTAAATGCATTACTAAATGCAATAAAAGCATTTTATTCTAAAAGGTGCAGAGACTTGCAAAAACAAAGTCACTGAAGTCTATGCCCTTTGGCAGTAAATGACTGCTTTTATGTGTTTTCCACTATCCCCACCGTATTTGGAGACTTTTCAAAATTCTTTGGCTTCTGTCAGACCAGTCTAAGAAAGTAACCTCTCTGTTTTTGAATGCCAAAAGTTATGAAATGAAAAAGCTCTAAGAGTACAGCACATTTTATATTTTGAGTTAAAGTTAAAATGATGCCATGATATTAATTTTTAAAGGAAAAAACAAGAATAACAGTAAAGAAAAAGGAATAGATGCTGTTAGCACAAATTATATTCTTCGTTCATTTGTTTTCATAGTTAGAGAACCTAAGGCAATAGCTTACTCTTTCATGAAAGAAAACCAACACTGAGATGATATGTTTTCATGCAGCATTATGGTAAAAAAGCAGTAATTGAAGTAACTTGGAAGGGAAGAAATTTTTTGACAAATTACTTTTACTCTAGTTTCAGGATCTGAAAAGGAAATATAGGAGTAATTCAGTGATCATGAAATATGTTAGTTGGAACTTGGATTACGTGGGTATCTGAGCACATCATACATTGCCTGAAATAGTTAAGCTAACCCTATTTTTATTAGACGTTTAGAAATTTCTGTTGGAGATCTGATGGTCCTAAAACATTACCTTGATATTTAATACGCTTGCACATATTTATGTATTTTGATAAGGGAACTGCAAACAAATTTCCACTTTACAAAAAATTATTCAGGGGCCTTGAGTGGATTCAAACCAAACATCCTAGTGGTTGTCAGCTTTCTTGACCCTAATAAAAGTGAGCATGCTGTCCAAACACTTAGCAAGTCAGGCTGTGCTGTCAGGTAACCATGAAGATTTGCTTTTTGATCATGTTTTAGCACCCTCTTGTTCATTTCCAGTGTTCTTATATAACTTTCTTTCCCCTTCCCATTATGGTTTTAACATATATTCCTTCTATTCCTTCTTTTACTTATATTAAGATATCATGAGACCTGCTTTAGCCCTTTTTTTTCTTTTTTTCTTTTTTTTTTTTTTGAGCTTGACTAAGTCAGGCACAGCTAAATCTTATATTCAGACAATGTTTTCAATATCCATTGTTATATTATACACAGCATTTGAATCTGGATACAAAGATCTCTTCTACATTACATAACAAAAGACATCACATAGACTGAACCTATCTTTCAACAAAAAAAAGTCCCAAAATAAAACAAAGTTCATAAGTGAGCATGTGTTTCCTTATCGCAACTTATTGAAGCAGTTACTTGAGCACAAACTGATCATGATTAAATATACTTCTGTGTGTAAAATAATCTGTCCTGCAAAATATTAGAAGATAAATTACTGTCAAGTTCTCTATAAACACCTGCTCATAAATTCTAGCTCAAAAAGGAGTTTTGTTATTCTGCTCAACAGCTTTTTCATATTCCATTTCTTTATTCTTACTTCTTCCTCCTTTACATATGTTTTGTCATGTATGGTTTTGAGGTAGGATGTTAATGTGCTTGTGCTTGAGGGCAAGAGGGTGTTTGAACTGCAGTGGAAGATGTGTTACATGTATCAGATGATATGTGATGTAACAGAGAGAACTTTCTAGCCACTTCAAGTATTAATAGCTGTGGCCGTGTTAATACCAGCTTGAAAATATGTACTTAGCCCTAATGAAAAGAGTCTGTGGTGCCCAGAAACTTCTCTGCTCCCACCACATACATCAGCTGGTCTTGTAAAAGACACCTTCCCTTCTTGTAAATCTTGCACCTTTGAGATCTAGGTTTATACATAGATAGACTATGAAGTTACAAATTCAGTGGGAGCAGTATCTTAATTAAAACAATGTTGGACAAGCTTTGGCATAGTTATATATGCTGTGATCATGCATCCATTATAGGAGGATCTTTTTTTCTCTCATTCCACAACAATTTCTAATTTTATAAAACCTAAGGTTTGTGTCTGCTGCACAGGTAAGAAGACAAAATACAGCAGGTTCCATGCTTCTTGTGAGAAGAGCAGGACGAAGAATGACATAGATGTTACACAGATTGTATTAATCTGTTGCTAGAAATGGCCACGTTGTTCTGTTTAGCTTGGCCATAGAAGCGATGTTCTGTTGAATCTTTGGTCTTACAGTGGTTATGCACAGATTCTAGTGAAATACTTGCTGCCCTTCATTCTGTGCAAAGCTAACCGACTGGTATGTTGTCTGATAAAGACTAATACATCTATAGCAGATTGTACTCTATGAAAGTAAAAAAATAAAAGACTGAGTAAATCAGTCACTTTTTCCACTGTACTAAGCTAAACTTTAGTTCGCTTTTCTGTATAGGAAGACAGTGGTATTTACTGTAGTACAAAAACAGTGGTTGCTGCCATGCGTGATAGCTAAAAATACACAATAAAATGTGTCTGAATACCTTTGGGATGTAGTTTGAGTACTCCTGGCACTTCCTCAGCAGGTTTTATAATGCAGTCATCTGGGAGGGCTGGCATTCAGAGGAGCCTATTTCAAGCATCAGAGAAGAGTTGAAGTTATTGTGCTCACCAGTCTGGTGGCTGTTTCATAACCCTGGCACTATGCTGGGGCTCTCTGGCTTTGTTGTTGCACCCTCCAGGACCTTCTGGCAGCTTTTAGCAGTTCTCTGAGGAGCACTCCCTGACGCTGTTTCACACACATAAGTACTGCAAACCCACTCTGAAGCAACAACATACGCTGTTGTGGCTCGTTCATGCCAAGTAATTGCAAGCCTTGACTCTATTAGATCATCTAGGAGTATTACTTATGAATATTCTCTGTTAATATTTCATTTGAAAAAATGTTGATGGGACCCCCTGGAGTCTGGGAAAAAACACTTTAATTTGAAGTGTGCCTTAAGGCTGCCACCTTCCTGTCTGAACATCAGTGGACGCTGCACGTGGCTGTTAAGACAGCTAAGCCATCGACGTCTTATTCCCCAAAAGCTGTCTTTGGGTTATAGCCCAAGTGCTTGAATTCCATTGCTTGAATGACAGGACTTTGTTTGTTGGGTTTTTTTTGTTTGTTTGTTTTTCTTTGGGAAACATTTCTGTGACAAAAATACCATTGATATTGATGCCTAGAACTATTAACACATTCCTCTTCTCTTCCTCTACTTCAGAAAAAAACAGGGACAGGCAATTTCCTTTTTTTCATGAAAGCACCAAACAAACTTCTGCAGGAGGAAGAATTAAATGACTCAGTATCTTGTTTTTGCATATATTTGAGTTACAATATGACTATGAAGTGGTTCTGGGCAACCTGGTCTGGTTGAAAATGTCTTTGCTTATTGCAGGGGGGTTGGACCAGGTAACCTTTGAAGGTCCCTTCCAACGCAAACTATGATTCTATAGAATCAGAGAATCAACTAGGTTGGAAAAGACTTTTAAGATCAAATTCAACCATTACCCCAGAACTGTCAAGACTACCACTAAACCATGCCACTGGAGACTTCATCCACATGGTTTTTGAACACTTCCAGGGACAAATATGATTCTATGACTTTAATTTGCCAATAATGAGGCGCTCTATTCCTTGTTGCAGTAAAATCAGCTTTCGAAACGAAACAATTCTTAAATAGGCATTGGCAAAAAACCTATATAATTTGTTGTTAAGTCAAGGGAATATATAGTAATGCACTCTAGAATGCCTCATTATTCACAGATCCTAGTAGTAAGGTTTAAAAACCTGATGAAGTAGTCTCTTCTCCTCATTATTTCTTCTTTCCAGAAGCTTGGAGTTAATTGAGATATCTTGTCTCAAAAAGAAGGGAACATGAAAGCAAAGAGCTTTGATCCTCAGTAGCTTCTATCTGGTGCTAGGTTGCCCTGTCTGTGAGAAACAGACATAGTGGGCTGTCTTTCCTTATTCTACCAAAGGTTAAGGCTTTGGAGAATTGCACCAGAGCTCTCAGTACGTCAGGAAAGAAATGTAAGTGACTAAATCACAGCACAAAACATAAGTTAGAAACCCATAACAAATGTTCCTCAGTACATGTATTCACAGAATGGTTCATAGTATTAATGTATAAACATTAGTTTAAAAGTACTTCATCAACATAAATTATTGCATTTTTTGTTTCTTTTCTGCAAAGGGCATTTTCCTTTTTGTGCATAATAGCAATCAAAACACTCTGTTGATAGATTTGTACTAAAATATGATTAGCAGAGCTACTTTTAAAATTTATCTGTGCTCAGGGGATGCTGATGCCCATCCCTGTATAAGGCACAATCAACTTAAAAGGATCTCTTAATTTTCCAGGGAACCACGTAGATGGTCGCAGACAGCAATGAGAGTACCACCTTCCTGGATTTTGCCACTCTATGCTTGAGTGTGGTCTGCTCATCAACTGACTTAAACCCAGTTTAAATTTGCATCAAACTGACAAAGAAAAAAGGAAAAGTAAAAAAAGTGAAACAGTCTGAATGTCAGAATTATAATAAAAACTCTTGGAGTTAGACAGTGTTCTGTTGCTTTTTCTTATTAAAAAAATCAAACCGCTCACTTGTTTTTTTAAGGAAGCTGTAGTTGTCTGACAGGATCTATTTTATGAGTTTGCTGGCTGCATACTGCTGTCTCCTGATCCTTCTAGCAGAAAGAGATTCTGCTAGGAATGAAAACAAAATCCTGTCACTGGATATGCTGTGAATTACAGCATTTAGATACTGAGGCTTTAGCACTGCTCTTACTTTTTACCAGGGCTCCCCAAAGTTAAGGATGATGGGGTTATGCCATGAAGACAACAGTGCAGAGCAACATAGTTCTGCATATATATATCTTTGGATATGACACCTTCCTTGCTTTTATGTATTTCAGAATGGCTAAAACACTACTCTAGCAAACAGTGTGGTGTCCTTATTTTTGTCTCGTTTTCTCTATCTGTCCCATCTAGTGAGTGGGAAGAATAAGACATAGATGCAATTGGTTAATTATTCTCTCTGAAGTTGATCCATTTGCCATTCTTTAGTAATGGTGTAGCGTTGATTTTAACTGGGTACTACTGTCTTTTTGGCAAATAAAAAATGCTAATTTGATTTTCTTTTTTAACAATTTTCCTATCCCTTGTTAGAATGGGAATAAACACTGTATTGCTCACTCCAGAAGTGTTATGTGCCATCCACCCAATGTTGTATAGATGTGACTTCTTATCTTTTTCTGTTTTAACTGGAATAGAAGACAGATGTTTTGCAGCAAGTCAAAATAGTGTATATTACACATGCTTCCTGGTGAGATTTGTACCTTGGCTAATGATTTCATGGTGAATTGTTTTAGGGTAAAACTCTCTCAGTAAGAGCAGCTATAAGAGGTGATTAGCTTCTTGCATTAATGAGTTTTCAGAAGAAGCTTTTCCCAGATTGAAAGACATATCTAATTAAACCACTATAGATTACCAGAATATGGGAACTGCGCTTCATGGCAAGTTCTTCTGGCCAGTTTCATTCTTGATTTCTGCAATTAGGCTTACTTCCTCCAGGTGTACTTCCCTCTTAGCTAAGGAAAAGCATCCTCAAAAGCAGCTGTTGACCACAGCAGAGTTCAAAAACATCTTACCCAGCTCCTCTGTCTGCCATCTGTGAAGGACTTTTAAAATAAATCCTTGTCAATGCTTGTATTGTCATCATCATGATTCTTTTTTTGTAATTCTTACTTTCTTGAGATGCTGTTATGAAAGACGGCTGAAAACCATCCTCAAGAGACAATGAAAATTTTAAGCTAGAACCAAATTCTGCTATTTTCAGCTAAAATCAAATAGACAGTTCTTCCTAAATCCGCTTTGTCTGTTTAGTACACATGGTATTAGATATGTGTGCCAGTAGTGATACACATTTTAGATGTGATCAGGATTTTTTTCTGAGAGACTGTGTTTTGCAAAACAAAAAGACCCTTTTTTGAAGCTATCTAAAAGATGCTTAGAATACTGTTCTCATTTATTGGAAAAATTTCCTAAACTGTTGCTCTTGACTTCCAACCAGCACTGTCTGATTTCTCCAAGACATTTTTTTTTTTAATTTTTGAAAGTGCTTTGTTACTTGGAAATCAAAAATTAATCAATCTAAAAATATGTGAAAAGCTTTATGTGAGAATAGAAATGACGGAAATAGTTCAACTGGCATGATTTAAAAATATTTAATGTATGATTTGTGACTTTTTTATTTTTATATATTTTCTTTTTTATTCTAATTTAGAAGACATTTCTGAAATGTCAAAAATACCCAGGGTAGGGAAAAAACACATCCCACTCATATCTAACATTTACTGAGATACCAGTACGCACTTTTCAACTTTAAATAAATAATATTAAGAGTTCAGAGAAAAGTTGCTATAATTAAAACCTTACTACAGTCACAAGATCGATCTTGTGACTGAAACACTGAAAGGAAAAGAATAAAATTAAGCTACCTCATAGTGAGCTTCAGCCATGCAGCTTGTAGCCAGCATATGAATCTTCAAGTCATTGGAGCTGGTTTTATTCTGATGTGGCTTAGTGACTTCTAGAAGTCACAGATCTTTTCTGCCCAGAAGACACAATGTGGCCTTCCAGGATAACACCGTTATTTTTGCATCAAATTGCTATTACAGTTGTGTTCTATAACACACCGGGGATTCTCTGGCTTTGCCCTCCAGCCTGTGTCTTTTGCTATGTATTTCTTGTCTGGTCTATAAATATTTTCCAGACCATTTTCTCATTCAAGAAGTCCTATGATGAAATTGAATAAACTTTTGATCTCTTTTTTAGTAAACTAAGCAAATCGAGCTTGTCTCTCACTCATATGATATCTTCTTCAGACTTCAGTCTTGCATCATCTTTCTCACTGTGCCAATACATTTTTTTTTTTTAATACAGCATCTACAACTATGCTACTGTTTCTTCCTTCTCCTGTGTTCTGATTATAGACTCAATAGTCATATTCACCTTTTCCCCACAGCTTTGTATAGCTGATGGTCCGTTATCAGTCCCTTTCAGTACCATTCAAGGTGCACAGTACAGCCATGCTGCCTATCGATGTGGCCCCCTTCTTGTCTCCAGCAGTCTGGCTGGTATGGGGCTCTTTTCACAAGCATTTAGTTTGGAAATGCCTAGTAATCCTAATCACACTGTTCTTGTCATTGTTTATAATTTTACCACTCTTAATCTCTTCAGATATATTTTTACATTTTTCCAGGACATTCTGTTTCTACTGATTGATGCTCACTTTCTTCTGGTTTTACTTGTTTTTTAAGTATTTTCTTTTTAGCTCTCTTTCAATAATAATGCCTATTTCTACTTTTGTAGTGCTACAAAAGGTATTTAAAAACCAAGTTGGGTCAGTTCAATGGTTGTGGAACTGCAGTTATTAAAATCTTTAACTCTTGTATGGTTATAACATACTTAGTGCTAATAAATAAGAAAATATCTGTGAAAGTCTATGCTTATGCCGTGCAAGCCAGGAGAAGTTATTGCTTTCTGAAAACCCAAATGATTGTAAATGGTTAATTCTCAGTGAGAGGACGTTTTTAGAGAAAGCTATAGCTGAAGCAGTATCAGAGTGTAAATAGGGAGAAAAAGGAGCACTACAAAATTTTTTGTGATTTTTCTTGCCATTTGTGGACAAGAAATTATGCTGAAAACTAAATTGAAATCAAAATGGAAAAGTCAGATTAAATTGAGTAGTAATTTCCAAGGAGTATCAGTCTGTATTGTGAAAAATGGTGGTTTATGTCCATTTAGCCAGTTAAAGAGCAATAGAGCCTAGAGCACCAGAGAGAGGTGTGATTGTATAAGAGCCTCCCAGGTCCTCAGCCAGACAAATAGCTGATGGTTTGGGTTGTAGCAGTGAGGTGAAGTAAGAATTTGTAAGAAGTCAAGTTTTTGTAGCATCAGATAGGAACAATGCAGATTAAGATGCAACACCTAAAAGAGAAGTTTATGAATTTCATTAATTATGAGATAATAAGAGTTCCAGTGAAAACATTAGCCTGGGAGGAGAAAAAGCTCTTCATAAGCAAAACTGGATAGGTAATAATTTCTAGTATCAATTAAAGTGAATAAAGGCAATAGTTAAAGTTTTAACATGTAGATTTTCTTTTGGATTTGAAGAGCTGTACTCATAGAATCATAGAATAGTTAGGTTAAAAAGGACCCTAAGATCATCTAGTTCCAACTCCCCTGCCATGGGCAGGGATATCTTGCACCAAATCTTGTAAACAGTTACTTTTCCATCTATGTAAGATAAAAAATGCGCAGAAAAAAGAAAAAAGCCTGCTTAACATATGGGACAGGGTGAAGAGAGAGGAGGAAATAAATAACAAGCCTCTTAATAGTTAGAGCTTTAAATCAACTAGTAATATATATGCACTAAAAATATTCATATGTAGCTGTCTATGAAGAATATGAATAAAAGATTATTTTTCAGATGTGGCTTGTAATAACAGATTGAGGAAAGAGTAAAATAGTATATAATGTAAAGAAATCATGTTTCATTTGCATCTGCCTTTCTGGAGCTTTCTGGAGGAAGCCAGAGCAATTCTTTTCACACAGACTAATGATGGCTACTTTAATAGACTCATCTGTATTTCACAACCAATCTTAAATCAGAAAGTAAATATTGGCCTTGTAAACCTCCAGTGAGATCCAACTTTCAAAACTGAGGTGACTGAAAATTGTTTTAGACTGCCTTTCTAGTCAACAGAGAAAAAGAAGCACTTCCACTGCCAAATTCTTCTGACACTCAGACAGGTACGCAAGGTAGGTCAGAGGAATTGCTTGCCAGCAAGGGAAGCCAGGGCGATCAGTCTGAAAGTCAGATGTCTGAAGTGGTGGGAGGTAAATTCATTCCCAAACACACAGTGTGAAAAGTAGTAAAATGTGCAGCATAATACAGAAATATTCAAAACATTAAGCTCTGAGGTTTTTTTTCCAGACAAGAGGCTATAAGAGAATCTTCTTACCTACATCTACTGTTTGTGTGTGATTAGGGTCAAACCTGTGGTATTTAAGAAAAGAAATTAATTTTTTTCCTTCCCATTCTTTTTCAGTGCAGTGCTGACATGGGTTAGAGTGAATGAACTGGGGATGAGGGGTCATCCAAATGCTTGTTTCATTATAGTCTGTTACACATTTGTTAATCTTTAAAGCAAACAGGTTACAGGAGACGACTCTAAGGCCCTATGTAGAGCCAGTGGGGCTGCCCACAGGGCATAATTCAGTCTCCAGAACCAGGCAAAGAACTGCAGAATCACAAGTACTCAGTTTAACTCTTGGAGCTGTAAATTAGAAAATTCAATACATACAAAGTAGAAATAATTGAAGCAGTAGATAGGTAACTTCACAGTGGATTAAAAAAAATCAATTCTCAGCATAAACTGGCACGCCACTTTGTGAATTCTAGGATGAAATCAGAGAAAAGGACTTATATTAGTCATTTCTTCAATGCAAGCATTTCTGGATAAAAATTATTTAAGCATTTCAAGAACGGATTGTCATCAACTACTCTTATCAAATCCTCTTGAGTATAAAACGGTCACATTGCATACTGACTGCAGCCAATACTGGTGTTCTTACATCATTTTGAGTGATGTACCAGTGGTGTTTTTTCATTTATGCACAGGTCTGTCATGCAGAGAGCATTTATATAATGCTCCTTACTCTATGAGAGCTCTGGGTTGTGTTTATTCACATAGTGGATTTTTAGGCCTTTGCGGATGTCACTGTGATTACATGCGTTTGAAGGAGGGAAAAGTAAACGCAAGGCACATGCCGCGCTCTGACAGGAGATGTCTCTCTGTCTGTGCAGAAGACCAGTGCTCCAGTCTAGTATATAATGTCAGAACTTCTTACTCACTGGGGTCACACTTTATTTGCTATATTTTGGGTAAATGCATTAAGAGTTCAGTCCACGAACAAGGTTACAAGTGTGTCTTAGATCTTAATATAGAGTATTTGAGTCCTTTGCTTTAGTATGCCCAACAGGCTACACGGGGAGATTCTGAAACCTTACAGAAAATAAAAAGCTGAACTTTCTTATATAAATTCTGCAGTATTATCTGATCCGTGGATCTCTCATATGCATGGAACAAGCACACACTACACAACTGAGATCTGTTTTTCAAAGAGGAGGCTGAATCTTTAGTTCCTTTGACAAAACTGACAAGATGCAAATGAAACACGATTGACTTAGACTTTGTCTGACACAAATCCCCCAACTAATTTACCAACTGGAGACCATGTTTGAGTGCATTTACTTTTTAATGGAAGATATTTATTTTTTTAACTACATCAACATTCTGTAAATGAGTATCTTACTTTAATGAAAAACTGAGGGATTTTTCCTTCAGGTGATCCAAAATAAATTCATCCAAGAAAAGCCTGAAGCGTTTCTATTTGGATAGACTACTGCAATTGCTCCAGGAAAGTTGGGGATCACTTATGTCATAGTCCCCTTTCTTCTGTGTCCTTCACTGACATTTCATTACTTTCTATAATGCACTACTGGCTCCTTACAAAAAGAATGTATCACAGGACATGAGCTGAAAGGAAAACCCATAGATATCCCAGGAGGGATTTCTCTCAATGACAGAAAACCCCACAGCTCAGAAAATATGTGGTGGCTCTTCCTTGTTGCATGATTTGTGTACTGTTCCAAGTTTGAAAGGTGACATATGCACACTGATGTATGTGCGCTTGCTAGATCCGCTGCTCCATCAGAGGGAAACTGCTGTTAATATTTCAACACTGTTCACATAATTGCTTATATGATTTATAAGCTGTGTGGTTCGGTTGATACGCTGGAGGCAAGGAATGCCATCCATAGGGACCTTGACACGCTTGAGAGGTGGGCCTCATGAAGTTCAATCAATCATGTCAAGTGCAAAGTCCTACAGCTGGATCAGAGCAATCCCAGGACCAGCTACAGGTTGGGCAGAGAAGAGATTCAGAGCAGCCCTGCAGAGGAGGACTTGGGGGTGCTGGGCAATGAGAAAATGAACATGAGCCAGCTTCAGTGTGCGCTCACAGCCCAGAAAGCCAACCGTATCCTGGGCTGCATCA